>CAUYRT010019128.1:0-25425 GCA_963574885.1 Lepilemur ruficaudatus
TGCCTTTACTCCATTTTAAGTGTACAATTAAATGGTTATTAGTAAATTTACCAAGTTGTGCAGCTATTCACATAAATCAGTTTTAAAGGATTTCCTTCCCCCTATTGAGACCCCTAATTCCCATCCCCAAATACATTTCAAGCATGCCCCTCCCCTCTGCAGTGCTCACCACATCTCTCAGATGTGGATCTACCCCCCACCTCCCAAATCCCTAGTGAAAATCACCACCATTTGAGCACCATAGTGTTAATCAGTCAGTACCAATTTGATGGTGAGTATATGTGGGGTCCATTCTTCCGGTCTTGTCTCACCTCACTTCGAATAATGGGCTCAAGCTTAACCCAGGATAATATAAGCAGTGTTAGCTCACTGTCAATTCTTAAAATTGAGTAATATTCTATGTAAACATATACCAAATTTTAATAATTCACTCATGAATTGACAGGCACTTGGGTTGTTTCCATGACCTAGCAATAGTGAATTGTGCTGCCATAAACATTTGGGTGCAGATGTCTTTATTATAAGAATGTCTTATGCTCTTTTGGGTAGATGCTTAATAATGCTGTTGCTGGATAGAATGGTATTTCTATTTTTAGTTCTTTGAGAAATCTCCAAATTCTTTTCCACAGAGGTTGCACTAATTTGCAGTCCCACCAGCAGTGTAAGAGTGTTCTTGTCTCTCCACATCCTCACCAGCATTTGTTGTTTTGGGATACTTTGATGGAGGCCAATCTCACTTGAGTTAGGTGGTATCTCATTGTAGTTTTGATTCGCTGTGGTATCTTTGAGCCCTGCCTTCCCTCCATGTGTCTTTTATCTCCCCCTCAGGTCCATAACATCCCCCCATATGTTGTGTTCAGAGTCTAAGTCATAAATGCATGAAAAACAAAATCATGAAAGGAGTTAACAATGGCAAAGATTGTACAAAGATGTATATAGTGGGAAATAAATACTACACAAAATAAAGAGGGTATGATTTCAGTGAGTTGTAGTGGTAGGAAAATATAAGAAAGGATGGATTTAAATTGAGTTGAGAGAGAGAAGAGAATGCTGTCATTCTGGTTTTACCAGGTCTTAAATATGAGATTTAGTTGATTAGAATCTATTTATTCTGCAGATTTCCTAGAATCTACAAGTGGGATTAAGATATATTATATTGACTGAAAACATATTCTCTCATTTAGTCAGATGTGAGTTCAATCCTTACCACTTTATTCATTAACTATGGATCCTATTCTGTCTGATCCTTACTTTCTACCTCTGTAAGACTGAAGTAATCACATGATTCAATTTATAATTTAGGACTGCATTCCAAAGTCCATCCACCTGCTGCACAGGCCAAACAGGCAAGCTGACGGAGGATGTGATACGATTCACTACTCCAGCATCTTTCAATGTTTTAATGCTGATATTTATAAAATCTATAGTTTTCCCAGAGTTTTATTGTTGCTGATGTAGTGCTATTCTGGAATGGAGGAGTCAGTTTCTGGGACAGTGAGCTGGTATTTTCCCTACTCCCTTATACCCCACACTCTTGGATCAGGGACCCTATATGGGAATTCAGTCAATTTGAAAGTATGTTTAACCTAAACATGCATTAGAAAACTGGAGCAGAAAAAAAAAAATCACAGGCTGAATCTGCAGAACCATCATACCCACTGAGATAATTTTAGGCCAAATCCCCAGTTTTTTACCAGATCTTCATCAGCCTCTTCCATTTTAGATCTCCAGGATTAGTACCAATTAAGAAACAATGTCTAGTAATTCCTAAAATATTAGATAATTTCTTTGTGGAGTGCTCATTTATCCTGTTTATGTCACAGGTCCCCTTTGAGAGACTAGGAGGAAAATTTACAATATATAATTATAGCAGTGTCCTTCCTCAAGGGTCTCAGCTTCATCTTCATTCAGGGGGATGCAAGTCTAAAATGACTTAGCTCTGGATGACACTCCATTGTGGATATTTAAGTCTTATCTCTAATCGCCAGATCTAAAGATTTTCTGATTTTAGGGATCAAGTAATACTCTGGTAGGATGCCCATTTTATTCCTAGTGATACCATGATAAGTGAGCTAACACAAAAGATCTTTAAATGGGATGGTTAGTCAGGCCCTGCTCTACCTTATAGTAATTGTACTTCATTTATATCTGATAATTAAGCAGGAACTCTTGATGTTCTGCCAGTCTGGGATTTCATCACCCCCACTGAAATCAGGAAGCTCATATCCATATCACCATCTCCTGCAACATTCCAGCACACAGAGGAAACCCCTTGCTGAGCTTTCCAAGATGCTGGTATGTTTCCCTCTTTAGTGCACTTACAGATGTCTTAGCAAAATGATTATCCTTTTAGCCTGTAAAGAGACATGCTGGAGAAGAGCAGAGAGAGTGGGAAAGTTGCTCCAAGAAAATTCAACTCCAATATTTTTGTCTCCTTAAATTTTGGAATTACTTCCTCTCACCAGGGAAGTTCTGGAATGTAAATTTCATTGACTTTAAATTACCATTTACTGTAGGCTTCTTTCAACCAATCAAGAAAACTGTTACAACTAATTCTAACTATTCAGGGTAATATATTAGACCCATAATCCTTAGTAAGTACATGTACACCTAATCAGCATTATAGCTCCAAACCAACATTATTCCTGTTCTCTTTGGCTTGGTATTCTTAGAATTAATTCCCACATATATAGCACACATTTCTCTTCATATAACAACAAAATCCTACAGTTCTCTAAATGTATGAACCATCTTTTCCTGGGTCAGACTTTGCTCTTTTTTTCTCTGGAGCATTATGGGCTCTGACTCTAGTACTTACTCTAAAGACAATGAAGAGTAGTTTTGAAGAGATTTGGCATTTACTTTAGAGTCAATTGCCTCAGATGGCATAATTACAGGTCTTTAAACAGGGAAAGCTAGTTTCCTCAGACAGAAAAGGAGAGGTGAATTTCCCTGGAAAGGGAGGCTCAAAGGATTTGGGGATTGAAGGTTATCATGCTCATCTAAGTGAAACCACATGTCTCTTCCACATATGTCAAGTCCCATTCCTTGTCAATCAATGCCTCAAACTAAATGTAAGAAGCTTGGCAAAGATGTCAATTCAACTTACATTGCAGTATAACATTTGGCACTTATTTTCAACTATATCAATCCTGTGTCTATAAAAGAAAAATTATTATTTCAGGCCCATTATAGACTGTATCAAGTTTTGAGTGTTTAGGGCCCTGAGCCTGTCATTTCTTTCTGTAAGTTCTCTAGTGCAGTAAGAAATACGCTGCCAACTGAATGGTTTTTATTGTGATCGTGGTTACCGTCATGGCCAAGGTCATTAGCAACCAGTTTCCGAATGCCTTACTATTAAAATGTACTTTATTCCTAGCCACCAGTGATGATAATTTTTGTACTTAAGTACTTTGCATGAATTACCAAAAACCCATTTACCAGGGTCAATGAGCTCATCTCTGCTTATAAGTCCGATGAGGTGAGATAACCAATTCTATTTTCTAGTATCTGAGGGTTAGTTATCTGGAACCATTCCTGTTTCAGTTTGGATCCAATCAGGAAAACAGATCCATGTTAGACATTACAAAGAAAATGTCGTTTATATTAACAACTGTCTTTAAAGTGATGGAAGGACTGGTGGAGCAAGGTGAGGAGGAAATGTGAGAAGAGGAGAAAGGATTTGTGTGTGTGTCATTCAGATCAAGAGGTAAATTCCCTGGGCTCTTGCCCATGAACCTGCCTTATTTCTTCATTTCGGGAGGTGCTCTTGATCCCTGACCTGGAGGAGTTACTGATGAGCTCAGGATTTCTGGAGTTTGCAGTCACCTTGCCTCTCCTGCTGCAACAGGGTGAGATTGTGCAGAGGCTGGGAGCAGAGGCCTTTCCCTTCCTCCTGCCTTCTAATCTCCTACCAGCAGCACTTCCCATTGGCCAGATTGAAACAAGAACACAGGACTTAAAGTGGTCTGGGAAATGTAGTTTTTTTCCTCCCCACCACTCCAGTCTATCAGTTCAGAGCACAGTGTAGGAGTGTGGGCATGGGGATGAGCAACAGTCACTGAGTATTGACAAATTGGAATTGTAAGGATGTGACTTAACATATCAGCCTTTATTGTAAGACTCATGCTGTAAGTGAAATCTATAGATGTGATTTATATTTGACATACAAACTAAGAATATCAGCTCTCAGTGAGATAGGGTTCAAGCTATGACTATCTGATATATCTAGTTTTGTAACTTTACACTAGATATTTTCCCTTTGAAGGGCTCTTGGTTTTTATATTTGTAAAATGGGATGTTCACCTTATTAAGTGCTGTGGTATTAAATGTGTCAACAGTCATGGCACATAACAGTCCTCTGTTAATATTGAAGCTGATGGTGGTGATGATGGTGACGTCAATGAAAAGCAGTGTTGGTAGTGGTGATAATGTTGAAAACTGATACTGGTGGCATTTTCCTACAGTGAGAGAATTCATGGTTTTGCTCATATTTGCAAAGTGATCAAAGACTTTCCAAATGTTAATAATCACCGCTAAGGGTGATTAGAGACTTCTGAGAGTTTTGAGACAGTAAGTGACACAAAGCAGCTTTGAGATTATTAGCCTGATCCCTGCATTTTGGGTGGGTGAGGGGTAAACAGAGTGGTACAAGGGAGTTAACAGTTAGCAGTCATTTACTGACAATTATTTTCTAGGTATTAAATAAGTTGTAAAGTTAAATTAAGAACATGTTGATCCGGAATATTTGCTGCTCTAAAGAACTTACTGTTTAATTAGGGTTTGATTAAAATTGTTCATATTATTGTATTTACAAATATTATTATATATATAATATTATTGAAATACAAACAATAAATCTTGGTTCCTGGGTGTTGAGAATGAGAAAGAATGGACACTAAGGAGGTCCTTTAACACAAATAGAAAAATCAGGAGGGAAAATCCTCTTGGAAGATGGATTACTACTAGTGTTAATTTTTCTTCTCTCTCCCCTTTCTTCCTTTCTGAAAAAAGATTTTTTATGTTATTTACAATATTAGGAAACTTATTTTTCTATTATTTTCTGTTCTTTTAAATTGAGAAACAAAGAGTCCCACCTATTTATTCAAATTTTATAAAATATGTATTCAAGTCCATCCTCCTACTCTTTGATCCCTCTTCCTTTACAAGCTTTTAATCTTCCCAGATATTCTGTATGCTAATACAATTTGATCTAATACAGGAAAATGCCTCCAACATATAATCACTGGTATATCTGTCACAAGCAAGGCTGGGATTGATGCTTAATGGTCACCCCAAAGATGGCAATTATCCAAACTTTGTCACTGTGAGCAGCATCGCTTCCTGTCTTTGAAAATAGATTGCAAACCTTCAAGATGGTGTATTCCAGATGTGAACTTTCTCAAGAACTATAAAGACTCTACCTTTAATAAACCAAAGTGTCAGAAATAGAAGAAATGCCATTGTCAGAGAATATGCTATGTTTATTTTGATCCAGACACTGCTACTCTAGTATCCTTCGCTGGATTTTTATTTAATTTGGCCCTTAAAAGCAACCTTTGAAGTCACGTTTGTTCGGCTCAGGGATCCTGCTAGCAGCAATGCCTGATCATTAGCAGGTTTTTTATTGGTTCCTCGTGACAACCTGGGTCCCTGAACTCCCTGAACTTGTCTGTTTCCACTTGTAAGTTAATCCCTGTCTGGGTATCAGTCAACAGGTACTTTTTCTTTTCTTTTTCCCCACACAGACCCTATGGGAAAAAAGGAGCTGCAACACTGCCAGCACTTAAAATAGAGTAGTCAGGCAGAAAAAAAAATAGAACACTATTTTACTTAGTGTCTTTTGCCTTGACAAAAACCAAGTGGGGAATTCAGCTCTGATTGAAATCATTTAGGTTAAACATCAATAACAAAACTATATACTGCACATGCATGCATACACACGATCACACAAAACACAACATAGATAAGGGTATACATTCTTAACCACCAATTATCTTGACAATGGAGGAAATATTTGAGGCTACATCAACCATGAATACTATATAATACCGTATCTTTAAAAAATGTGTGAGTGAGTGTAAAATTATGTTTAGGCCAAATTCTTAAAGTTAAAAATATAAAAACCTTTCTACACATCGTGGGTTCTTGTATTTGTGATTTTTCATATGAATCTCTCCTGCTTTGTTTAAAACAAGATAACTGCTTATCATACCCTTAATGGTTTCCAAATCATTGAATAGAAGGATATTGAAGTCAGTACATCAATTTCCTAAAATTTTTAAAAATTTTTCTCATATTGCAATAGACTTAAAATCTGAGACATGAAGTACCATATTTATTCCCACTCCCATCTCTGTACAATTGTCAAGCCATGAAACACTTCATGGTTTTGCTATCTGAGGAAATTTCAAGCAAAGGAAACTTAGAAAATTCTGTTACTTTGGTGAAGAAAGTGTTACGGAAAAACTGAAATGGAATTATATATAGAACAAGAAGTTCATCTAGATGGGTAGGTTTGGAGCCTGTTTGGAAACGTACATTATACATGGTGATCTGCTGTTTACTTTTTATAAGGTGAGCCTATATGCCCAATATCATTAGATCAGTCTCTGATAATGCAGTGAGGAGACAAAGAACTTATGTGGTTTCTGCTGATGAGGAAACGGAAGTGAAGATTGGAAGTGGTATGCTAACATAGTAAATGTTCAACAACCGACTGTCTGGAAAAAAACAAAACCAAAAATGCAGTTTATAGTGTTTTCCCATTTTCCTGGTACAAGTATTCCTACCTTGGCTGATTTCGAGCCACAGAGCATCAATAAATGGAGAATTGAGAATAGAAACACACACTGGGCTCTTTTTACTCACTGAGTCAGTGCTAGCACACCACTGAAGGTTGGTCAGAAAGGGACTGAGCTATGTTGAATGTCACAATTTGAAAGACAAATCATCTTTTAATGTTATTCTGCCCAATTCTCCTACAGAGAGTTGAATCCAATTTTCTCTCTTAAAATAGTGGTTTTTCTTGTTCTGGTTGATTGGATATTATTCAGTTTTCTTGTCTTTAGCACTTAGCCAGCATCAATCTGGTATGTAAAATATAGAGATGGCACAATAACAGAGGATGTCTAAAGATCACAAAAATTCAAATTAAAAATAAACACTAGAGTTTCTCTCTCTTACTTCTGTAGATATAATCTGTATAAGATATAGACTTTGGGTTACTGTAATTGGAGAAGAAAACTGAAAGGAGACTGGGCAAGACCTTGTTAATAATTTTTTTTTATGAAAGTTTTCTTCCTGAATTGAATTTAGCCAGGACAGACATTGCTGACCTGTCATGGCACTGCTGGCTAGGCAACATGAGAACAACAAAACCAATAAATTTTTTGTAGATAATCATTTCTATCTACTTTCATGGTGACCCTAAAATGACACACCTACTAAAAAGGAGTTCCTGGCATTAGGAACAATTTCCCTTGAGACTATGGTACTTATTCATAAGAGAGTTGATTGACATTATCTACTAGGGAAAAACAAATCAGAGAGGTTTTTTATTATTCCCCAAACGCTTGTTACTCCAAATGTGATCTATGGACCAGCAATATCTACATTACCTGGGAGCTTGTTAGAAAAGCAGAATCTTAATCCCAAACTCAGAACAAATGAGTCATGATCTCTATTTTTAAAACATGTCCAGGTGTTTTGTGCACATTAAAGTTTGAGGGACACTGCCTTAAATCACTGTTTTAAAGTTCTTCTTGGATGGTCTAGAATCTTTCCTTTCATTAACGCAAAGCCTGTGAATTCTTTCCTAGGTGAGGTTTATAATCCAAGTCTTCATGATTCTGGCTGATTCAAACTATTAAAATATCTGTTGGAGAAGGTGGATGGATCAGGGTCCTCCACCCGTGATGCTGGCAAATAATGCTGCAACTGCCAACATTTATCACGGATATGGATCGGTTCAATATACATTACAAGGGCTCACTCTTACCTTTTGGACACAGAATTGAATATGCAGCATGATCACAATTTTGCAACATGTATATTCATAGAAAAATGACTAGAAGGAAATATATAAGAATGTTAATAATGTTCATCTCAAAGTGGTGAAATTTTAGGTATTTTATTTTCTTCTTTTCAAAAAGTATTTTCCAAATTTTCTGCAGAGTTTTTATGTTAAAAACTTAAAAAAGAGAGAGGAAACAACATAGAACTCTTCTGTGGGTTTTTCTAAAGTTACAATCAAGGGGTAGTTACTTATGATTTATGATGTCTTTCACTTCTGCATATCAATTACTTTATTATTATAATATTCATAAGTATTTGTTTGGCATGTTTTAAAATCAATAAACTGCCATTCTCATAATAGCAGGGAATATTTCCAACTTGGCAACTGGAAATAAGTGCTTAATAAATATTTATTGAATGAGTGAAAGTCAAAAAGGAGCAAGTAATATGATTTGGGTAGCTTAACCAGGGCCAGATATGAATTGTGAAGTTAGTAAAACAAGGTTTTGTTATTATCATTTCCTCCTTTTTTAGAATCCTTTATTTTCTCAACCTCCTGACTTTTTGCCCCATTTTGGATCTCAACTCTCAATGTACTCTCTTTATCTCTCTCTCATATTTCTAAGTGGACCTCAGATACACAGTATTAAATAAATCACAGTCCTTAATGTATGGCAAACTCACATCATAGTTTCACATCTTTTATCTGTTTATTCACAGATTTTTAATAATATACTTAACATTGTGAATCTATCACCCAATGTATTATAAGAACACTGATAATGACCCAAATAGACCTATATGCCCCCTCCCTGTTCTCAAGATAACCACTATGTTTAATTTTGTCTATTCTACACATATTTTAAGGTAATTCTATCTCATATATATGTATATATGTGTACATATGTATACATGTGTGTATTTATACATATATATAAACTAAATACTGTTTAATTTTCTCCCTCTTGAATTTCATGAAAAGGACACCATGCTGTATGTAGTTCCCAGAACTTACTTTTTAAACACAGCATCATGTAACAAAGCTCCATCCATATTGTTGCCTGTAGATTCTAACTGATTTTCAACCAAGATCTTCAAAATTAGACAAATAATAATAAAGTCTCCTTGACAAAGCCTAATGACTTGTTCTTTTTTTTCAAGATATGTGTTCAGAAAGATTTGACCTACCAACTATGAAATTTTGTAGATCTGATATTCACTTTTTTCCAATATGAAAAATAAGGGAAAGCTAGTTATTTTTTAATTGGATGATAATATATTTGTGATGCCTAAAGCAGCACTTGAAATTAGATAACCAAAAATACTGGGCTAATTTTGGAGAAATATTTCTGGTTTTAATGTTATGCAGTATCATATATGGGACAGTTGTTGAGAAAGATGAAGATCTTAGCTAGACTGTGACTGCAAGTAATTTCTTCTTCAAACAGCTTGGTGTGTAGAAATTTTAAACCCATCTTTCTAGTTCAAATATATTTCTCTGTTTATGTTTTATTTAAATTCAATTAATTAAAGGATTCTTTCATTAGAGTTTTAGGATATTTGAACCTCCCCCCCCCACACACAAGACCATACGAAAGGGAAATGTTATTTATTTTTGAGATGAAAAAAAAGGAATGAGAATTAATGAGCCATATTCTAATAGACATGAGTGTGATAGGAACTTTCTGTCTATAAAATTTCAATGACTAGAAATCATAACAGATATAACAGATGGTTTCATTCTCCATTTCCTTTGCCACTTTCTGATGAAGAAAGAAGAGACAAAGGAACAAACTGAGATCATGGATTTTGACTGACAACTAAATTCATTGATATGTCCCTTACTGAGTCCACATTAATCTTGTCTCCTAGAAGGTACGACACATGTATCTCTGGGCTTCAACATCCTTCTCTGGATTACTTTCGAATAATCTCGCAATTTATATATGGTGATTTTATGCACTCCTTTCATTCATCAGTCATAGGGAATGAAAAGTAAGACTCAAATTGATGAACACTCACCCTTGTGGAACTTCAGAGGTTAAAGACCTCGAGATCCTTCCTAGACTGCTGTAACACTCAGGCAGGAAATCTTTTTATAACTATTTTAACAAAATGCCTTTTTTTTTTTTTTTGGAGATGGTAATCTTTTTCTACATTTCTCCACAGACATACTGAATAGTGGTGCACTTAAGAAAATAAGTCTGTAATGCCCAAAATTCAGGCAGGATAGAGCAGAGAAATAATGGTTAATTTGGAAGGCAATGAGTATGGCCTGGGTTGAATTCTTGGTTCTACCACAAATGAACACTGTGATTTGAGGCCAAGGACTTAACCTTCAAATGTCTTTTCTCATCTCAAAAATAAGAATAATAGGTAACTCAAAGAATTGTTATAAAAATTATATTAGATAATGCTTATGAGAGATCTTAGCTTAGCAGGCACTCCATAAAGGCTCATGGATTCTGAGGAGGCCCAGTGGAGGAGATACTTAGAGAACTTTTAGGTTTAATCTTCCAAGCACGATGAGATGTGGTCCCTCATTTTGCTGACAGGCATGGTGAAGGCAGTTTGTTCAAGGAAGAAATTTGCATTCATGTACATTTTATAAATTCCTTTATACATGGGAAAATTTGAAGATTTAAGTAAAATAATTTGTGATATGCACTAACAAATGGACCACAGAGTATACAATGAACCACTGAACTGCGTGGAGGATCATTTTGCTATGAGAATGAGCAGCTTCCTTCCTTCTACTTCCAGCTTCCTCTGGTGATTTGGTTAAAATTTATAAGGTAGTTTTTTTGTTTGTTTGTTTTAGGTTAACAGTCTAGGGCCAGATGTTTACATAAGTCCTATACCTATGGGAGCAATTTTCATGCCCTCCAAAGTGGCCCAGCTTCATTCTCTCATCCTGAGAGAGCACAACCCTGAAGCCAAATGGTAGCCTGAGAAGGCTGCCACCCTGATGGTACCTCAACCTATTCTCCCTCCTTGCAGGAAGTGGTTATCTGGCCTGTGGCTGAAGCTTTGGGAGCAGAGGCCATTCCAAGGCCCTCAGCACATCTCTTAGATCCATCAAGCCATTTTCTTATTACCACCTACAATATACGCTAAAACAAACAAACAAAAGCAAAATGGCAATAACAAAAATACCAAAACTTTTCTATCTATTCAGTTATATGTGTTATGGCAGAGTGCAGGGGAATCTTACCTTTGCTCTGTATCAGTATTGCTATGTACTGTTTATTGTCTGCAAAATATGTATTCTTCTCTTTTTCTATACCTGTATTTTAAAAAAATGTTTCTAGGACATATATGTATGTGTATGTATATACATGTATATATATACACACACATATATATATTTATATTCTCATACTTTGGGATAGATATATATGTATACTCATATACATACATACATGTATATACATATATATCTATCCCAAAGTATGAGAATCACTGTCATATTTTTAAAGTACTACAGGAAAAAAATATTCCTAGGATCTATATCTATGTCTATATCTATATATGGTTGAGAAACACTGCCAATGTTACTAAAAAAATCATTAAAAACTATTTTTGTACCTCAATTGCTTTATCTGAAAAATATCATTAATGAAGGAATATTATGAGGATTAGAGATAATGTACAAAAAGGATCTAGCACAAAGGAGGCATCCATTGTATAATGTTTACTCTTATTTTTGACAGTTTTGATTATATGGGCTACACAAAAGTGGCATTTTTCCAGATGTATAAAGGACAAGAGAGGTATACAGATTTAGGCAAAAATTCCAGCAAGGTGCCCTGGATATAGAGTCTGTTATTTCTAGACCAAGACTTTCATAGAAGGGCAGGCTATCTTAATTACAAGGAACTTTGGAACTCATTGTATGTAGCTTCATTTTCCATTAGGAATCCCCTGTTAAACCATGCTTCTTTGGGAAGGCCTAAGTCAGTAGGCTTCTCTCAGAGAGATCTAGAAAGCCATCCTTTATTTAAAAATTCAGTAAAGCATGGCATGATACGTTTCAACTAGGTTTGCTAAAAATGCTGTAGAGGTGGGTTTAAATGGCTGCTTAGACCTGACAGTAGACCCTGGTTAAGTTAAACATTAGGATTTGCTCCTGGTAAACGTTATTGGGAAAATCAAGTTTTTGTATGCTCAGGGGATACCTGTGGCAGTGTCCTTTTTCTCACCCTTAAAGCCATAGGCTGTGTGATTTTTAAATTCCCCATTCTTCCCATAGTATCTGAATAGAATCTGGCTCCCCATTTACTCAGAGGTACTAATGTCTAATGGATGCTCAGTGCAGTTATTGTTCAAGGTAACTGGAAATAATTCCCTATTTGACTCAAACTATGGAATAAAAATAAGACTTCCTAATGCCAAAGGCCTATGTGAGAGGCTTGTTTTGCTTGCACACAAGGGAGAGAACACAGAATGCCTTTAATTCTGGCTTTGATTTAATTCTGCTCCACCATCTACCAACTGTAGGGCAATAAACAAATTATTAAATCACTGTAAGCCTCAGTTTCCCCATCTATAAAATGGGGATGATAGTAGCTTCCTCACAGTGATATAGAATTAAATGGGAATAATATTTATAATTAGCATAGTATTTGGCCTAATGTATTAAATAAACTTAGCTATTAAAAAGATCTATTATGTAAATGACAATTATTATTATTATTGCATTTATTCTCTCTGCTCCTCAGGCTGTCTATTGGCCCTATACACTTTCAGTGGGGGTCGGGGGGTGGGGGACTGTATTCTCTCAGCTATGCTTTGGAAGTCCAAATAGCCCAAGCCCAGGGAGCCTGAAAGGAGAAGTAAGACGTAAATTCAAGAGATTGAAAGAGAATCTTGCTGAACTGAGCCTGGAATTACATGAAAAGAAATCTTTTAAGAGTGATTTCCTATTCAAAAAGGACTTGCTGCATTATTAAATTCCTCCATACTGGGAGCTTTGCTCCTTCACATTCATACTTTCAAATCTTACTTATTACTGTTCCAGCCAGGATGGAGTGAAGGAAGCTGGGAAAGAAATTGCTGGACAGTAGATCACAAAAGAGACACTTCTAGCTTTCTACCTACATTTGTGAGTTACTTTTAACTTTCCAAAACACTTCCATGCCTACCTTCTCTATAAGGGTTGATCGCAAGCACCTTGGTCCAGGGCAAAGCCAGAAACCCATAGATGTAAAATGCCCATGTAATAAAACATCTACACCCTGCCTACTCATCCCATCTCTTAAAAACATTCAGAATGATAAGAACATTGCATCTATTTTTAACAACATATTCATTTATTCAGTATCTACCATGTGTGTAATATATGCTGAATATCTTATATCCATTATGTAGTTTTTTTAACACCTGAGATCTGAGAAATATCTATGTAGTTTTTAAAGCAACTCTTTGAGATAGCTGGTTTTGTTTTTTCTTATCAGTGACATGCTCAAGGTCCTATCGATAGTAAGTAGCAGAACTTGGATTTTAACACAGAAATTTAACACAAAACTTGTGCTTTCACAACTTAACTAAAAAGCTGAAGACTTAATCCTATGCTTGGAAATAGATGAGGCATACAGAAACTGGTGGAAGCTACCGTTCTGAGTTATAGGACTAGAATAGATCCTCAAAAGGAAAATAACATTTCACCGTTAGGGTTCATTCAAGTGGCCAAAATCGATTCCAAGAGAAATAGAGGACAGAGAAGCCAGGGAAAGGTTGATTCTGAAGGTTCTAGAGGAGAAGCAATAAATACAGATGAACACATGGAAAACAGGGAAACTGTAGTCAGATTGCCAACCAGCTGTGTAGTCAGGGAGGGTTATACAAAAGGAAGGTGCTTCAGTGAGATGTAATCTGTGACCTGTTTCCATAACTACATACGTTGTTAAGTTAAATAGATCTTAGTCCCTGCCAGCTGGCATTCATTTAGGAAAAATGCATATATGTAAAAACGAAGAAGTAACCCTTACTGAGTGAGTTCTGAATGCGTGGCATCCTTCAGCATGAAGAGATTTTAGAAGAGCAGCATTGGGAAAGAATAGGAGTTTCAATCCACAAATGAGGAACAATCACTCAGAAATGTTCATTGACTCACTCATCTAAGATCAAAATTTCTTTTGGGACTAGCCAGGTTGCCTGGTACATTGCCTTTTGTTACAACTGTTCTAGAATTAACCAAAGAAACATTAAGCTCTCTAAATTCAAAATTTCTTATTTGCTTATACCAATGGACTAATTGGCCCAGAAAGCAATGGGAATCCTTTGTGAAAAATGGGTGTGGTGTTCAGACCTGGGTCACCAGGAATCACCACTAACGTTTCTCCTGAGCTGTTTTCTGATGTTTCTGTACTCAGGTGAGGCATTCTGATATTATATCACCTGTTCTCATTTGGGTGTTACGTCTTTTTTATTTTGTATCTCTTCTTTAATTATATGTATCAGTCAAGTTTGCACTGTAATCTCACCTAGTTTGTGTGCCCTTAGCTGGCCTCAGCAAGCCTTTTCTATTAATACATTAGGTTCAGCCAGTCCATCAGAGCTCATTCATTCCTCTTCATAGTGTTGAAAAAAGTCTCATTTTCCCAAGACCATGCACTCCTTGGAGGGTAGGAACCAAGTCTGGTGCCTCTCATATACCCTCCAATACCACACCGATCAAGGAGGTGCTCGACAAAGCTTTGCTGAGTTACTATAGTACTGGCATTTCCTCAACCAAAAATTATCAAGATATTTAAGAAGTTGTGCCCAAATATTGGTCTAAAGGTAAAATTTGGCTTTGACCAAATAGTTGAAACTATTTGGAAAACCAAGGCTGACAGAATTATTCCACTTTAATCAGATCACTTGTTGGGGTTGAGAAAGATTGTGGCTATTGTCATGATTCAGAAACTGTAATGATTCAGGCTGTATCTACTCAGCCAATGGCATAGAGTCCATGGCAGCTGAAGCCATGAGCAGGAACCCTTCTGATTAAACCATTCATCCTGGTTCTGCTGCTACTAGAATTTTCTATACCACATTTTCTTATCCCTAACAGACAACCTAGAAATGGAATACTCTTTTGGAAGTGTACTGAAATATACTGTAAATTCTCATTATTCATAATAGTTATATTCTATGAAATCACCTCATACATTGAATTAGTGTGAATACTAAATCATTGCTCCCAGGTAGATACAAAGCTAGGTTTCTGAAAGCTGGCACACACAATATTTTCTTTAACTGATCAATACATAACCTTGTTTAATGGATGTTTCTGTTTAGACATCTTATTTTATATTATTGATTTATTAACATTGAGCTCAAAGCCAACAACACTATAACTTATGCCTAAATGAAGCTTTTCTAACACATGCATATTCTCTGTTAGCACTTCATTGCCTCCTTTTGCTTAGTATCACCAGATGTTACTTCAGCTCCATGCTTGGGGGCCATTTTAAACAGCAAAATAACCAATAGAAATTACAAAAATACAAAAAACATGGCACTAAATAGACCATGAAAGAACATTTACAGTATGAGAACTCAAGGTAGAGCATTGCCTTGCCAGATCTCAGCTAAGAATATGCACACTGGTGACTTAAATTTTTCACCACTCTGTGCAAGTGCCTGTCTGCAAATGACCACATAATTGTTTGAGTATTGATTTGGGGACTATGAATAAATTTTAGCAAGTAGCTGAATTGGTAAATGCAGAATCAATGGGTAATGAGAACTGACTGTACCTTTAAATAGTACCTTCTTTCATTTGTTATTTGCATCATATCTTAGATCTGGGAATTCTCCATTTATTCACTTTGATAAAACGGTCCATGTTCTTTTATAGGGGAATGAAAATTCATACATTATCTGAAGTTGAAGGGATCCCAAGCAGAGACATTTTAACATATTCAATTATGTTTTACCACTCACGAAGTTCTTAAGGCTTTATAGAAATTGGGCCTCAGAAGAACATATGCTTTGCTTTCATAAAGATCTAAATTCAAAACCAGATTATGCTGCCAATTAGGTAAGCATCCTCAGGGACGTTACCTACCTTCTTGCACATAAGCTGCCTTATTTCCAATACCAAAACTATAACACCTCCTTTGCAAAGTTTGAAATAACATACATGTAAAATATCTGCCATGAGGGTGCATTGAATTCAGTATTTTTCTTCTCCTCCCATTCAAGGTATCCTGGACTCAAGCATATTAGATGTAATGTTTTTCACATGTTGAGGTAGAAATGGGAAGGGGAAATGTACAGGCAGTCTGAGACTATGTGTAGGAACTGTCTATTAATACAGGTTAATTAAAACACATATATTGTGTTCTTCTCTAATCAATATATAATTGTTACCAGGAGGTGAGCCTTGTTTCAAGCAGTGGGGAAGGAATAAACAGAATCATCCAAATTATAGCTATAAAAATAGGTATACATTTGGACAAAGTCTACATGAGAATACATGAAAATCAAAATGGTTGTTTCCAAGTGATAGAATTATGTATAATTTTTTTCTTCAAAATGTTCTTAAATGTTATATATTCCTTTTACAATACAAATTCTGTGCATATGAAAAGAATTATAATGAATAAAGCAATCAGAGATTGTCTTGAAGCAAAGAAGTAACATGAAATCAAGATGATGTAAATGAGAGATGGATTACATTTTCTATTCACTTCAAGCAGAGGGCATTTTCTAGGAGTCTAAGATAGTGGCTCAACAAAGAACACTGGCAAAAACACAGTGGTGAGAAAGAGGTGGGAAAAGGGGTATGAGGGTGGCAGGTCCATTATAACCTCCTTTGAAGACTGTTTCTCCTTCTCCTCTTCTACTTCAACACGGATTCCTGTTATTTTGCACATCATTAGCAACTTTTTCCAGCTCTGTGCTTCCACCATCCCCTCTCTCTTTACAGCAAATTAATATGCAGAGTCCCAAGATTGCCTAACAATAGCCAATTATATTGAGGAGAAATGACAAAAAGAAAGCCCCTGTCCAGCTTTCAGAGGAGTTTTGTATTGTGATGTATCAAAATCTGTGGAGAGCTGCCGGCAGTGGAATAAAGAGGTGGGAAGAAACTCACTCACAGCTACAGAAATTTGTCAGGCTAAGCTTCCAGACAGATGCATTCTATTTTGTGTCATTATAAATATTCTTCTTTTAAAATTGTATTTGACTATCTATTGAAAGGGGGGAGATCGTGAATCATTTTAAGTTATAAAATATTTAAAACTATGGCTCTTTGTCCTACAGTGTGTATCACAGTGACTTAAATTCTACTTCTATGTAAATATTTCATCAAATATAATTTAAAATACAGGCTCTTGGGCGTAAGTAGTATATAATTATGTTGTCAGGATGGCCGATCAGTTATAAATTGAATCAAGCTTTTTCACACTATCAACTTACACATTCATTCCAACTACCAGATAGTACTTTATTTTAGAATTTTCATATGTATCTTTTTCAAGCCCTAAAAAGATAAGATTCTACCACCTCTATTTTGATATTTCATGCATTTTCTAGAACTGTTATTTGAATTTCACAAGACCACTAGTTGTTGCCCTGGTATGGAAAAAAAAAAAGATAATAATTCACATGCAGTGTGTATGAGGACCTTTAAGTCTCTATACTGTTGGACAAAGCATCAAATATTTGGTATCTCAGAAGAGTAGATAGTGAAAATTATTAATGCTCTTCACAAAATATTGGTGGCTTTTACCATAAAATCACATGCAATTATTATACATCCATATCATTTTTTAATGTCACCATGGCCATATGATTTGCTTTGGCTGAAGAAACATGTACAGAAGTGGCATGTATCACTTCTAGGAGTGAACGTTAAAAGCCAGTGCACAAATTTCCTCTCTTCCCCTTCCCACTGCTTCAGTGATTCAAAACACTTGGCAAGATGAAGTCTTGGTCAGTTTGGGAAGTGAGAAATCAAGATGAGCAGTGCTGCCCACTGATCTATGGTAAACATATCACATGAGTAAGAAATAGACATCTGCTTTGTTAAACCATTGAGATTTTGGAGCTGGTTGTTACCACTGCATAATAGAGCTATCCTGGCTGAGTTACAGTGAGTAGAGATTTGAGAAGTTTTTTTAAGTGTTATTCATAGCCTTTAGAAATAAAAATGTATTATTTAGCATTTGACACTAAGAAAATATATATGAATCGTATAGTTGTCCCTTGTTATCTGCAGAGGATTGCTTCAAGGAACCTGCAAGGATACTAAAATTAAAAGATGCTCAAGTCACTTGTATAAAATGGTATAATATTTGCATATAACCTACACACATCCTCCCATATACTTTATATATTTTTTTCTATACCAGCATATTACGGGGGTACAAATGTTTAGGTTACCTTTATTGCCTTTCCTCACCTGAGTCAGAGCTTCAGATATGTCCAATCCCCCAGAGGGTGTGCACTGCACCCATTAGGTGTGTATATATTCAACCCCTCCTCTGCCCTCCTCCCCTTCGAGTGCATGACACTCGAAGAATGTTACCACTGCTATAAGTGCATGTTACCACTGCTATAAGCAATGTTACCACTGCTATAAGTGCACATAAGTGTTGATCAGTTAATACAAATTTGATGGTGAGTATATGTAGTGCTTATTTTTCCTTCTTGTGATACTCCACTTAGTAGAATGGGCTCCAGCTTCATCCAGGATAAAATAAGAGGTGCTGGTTCACCATTGTTTTTGTTGGCTGAGTAGAACTCCATGGTATATGCAGACCACATTTTATTAATCCACTCATGTATTGATGGGTACTTGGGTTGTTTCCGCATCTTCTCAATTGTGAACTGTGCTGCTATAAACATTCTAGTGCAGATGTCTTTTTTATAGAATGTCTTTTGTTCCTTTGGGTAGATGCCCAGTAATGGGATTGCTGGATCAAATGGTAATTCTACCATTTGTGGCTCTTTGAAGTATCTCTATATTACTTTCCATAGAAGTTGTACTAGTTTGCAGTCCCACTAGCAAAGTATGAATGTTCCTAACTCTCCACATGCATGACAATATTATTGTTTTGGGACTTTTTGATAAAGGCCATTCTCAGGGGACTTAAAGTGATAATCTCATTGTGGTTTTGACTTGCATTTCCCTGATGATTAGAGATGTTAAGCATTTTTTCATGTATTTGTTGGTCATTAGTCTACCTTCTTTTGAAAAGTTTCTATTTATGTCTACCTTTTGATAGGGTTATTTGAATTTTTTTCTTGCTGAGTTTCCTGAGTTCTATATAGATTAGAACTAGTTATCATCCCTTTATCAATGTGTACCATGCGAGTACTTTCTTCCATTCTGTAGGTTGTCTGTTTGCTTTTGTGATAGTTTCCTTGGTTGTGCAGAAGCTTTTTTATTTGATCAGGTCCCAATTATTTCATCTTTGTTGTTGCTGTGATTGCCTTTTGGTTCTTCTAAATCCTTTGCCTAGGCCAATGTCTATAAGAGTTTTCCCAACATTTTCTTCTAGAATTGTTATAGTTTCATGTATTAGGTTTAAGTCCATTATCTACCATGAGTTCACTTTTTTAAGAGGTGAAAGATGAAGATCCTGTTTCAGTCTTCTATGTGTGGCTATCCAATTTTCCCAGCACCATTTATTGAATAATGATTCTTTTCCCCAGTGTATGTTTTTGCCTGCTTTGTCTAAGATCAGATGGCTATACGAGAATGGTTTTATATCTAGGTTCTAAGTTTTGTTCCATTAGTCTACGTCTCTGTTCTTGTGCCATTGCAATGCGGTTTTAGTTACTATAGACTTGTAGTATAGCTTAAAGTCTGGTAAAATGATGCCTCTCTTGATTTGTTCTTTTTGCTGAAGATTGCTTTTGCTATACAGGCTCTTCTCTAGTTTCATACGATGCGTAGAATTATTTTTTCTAGATCTGTGAAAAATAATGTTGGTATTTTAATAGGGATTTCATTGAATCTATAGATCACTTTGAGATTGGTAATATAGAATTTTAACAATGTTGACTCTGTCTACCCATGAGTATGGCATGGTTTTCCACCTGTTTACATTCCTCTGCTATTTCCTTCCTCAGTGTTTTGTAGTTCTCCCTATAGAGGTCTTTCACCTTTTTAAATATATTCCTAGGTATTTTATTTCCTTTGTTGGTATTGAGTCTTTGATTTGGTTCCCAGTTTGACTGTCATTGGCATATAGGAATGTTACTGATTTCTGTACAATGATTTTGTAACCTGAGACTCTGCTGAATTTATCAATTCTAGTAGACTCATGGCAGAATCTTTGGGGTTTTCTCGATATAAAATCATATCATCAGCAAAGAGTGATAGTTTGACTTCTCCTTCCCCCATTTGGATGCCCTTGATTTCCTTCTCTTGTCTGATTGCTCTGGCTACAACTTCCAGCACTAAGTTGAATAGAAATAGTGATAGAGGGCAACCATGTCTGGTTCCAGTTTTAAGTGGAAATGCTTTCAGTTTTTCCCTGTTCAGTATTATGTTGGCTGTGGGTTTGTCATATATGTCTTTTATCAGAAAAAGAAAAGTCCCAGACCAGATGGTTTCACACCTGAATTTTACCAGTCATACAAAGAACTGTTGCCTATCCTGCAGAAATTATTCCACAACATCAAGTAGGAAGGAATCCTCCCCAACACGTTTTATGAAGCCAACATCACCCTGACACCCAAACCAGGAAAAGACACAAGAAAAAAGAAAACTATAGACTAACATCCCTTATGAATATAGATGCAAAAATTCTCAACAAAATCCTACTAAACCAAATTCAGGTGCTTATCAAAAAAATAATCCATCACAACCAAGCGAGCTTCATCCCAGAGATGCATGGGTGATTCAACATATGCAAATATGTAAATGTATTTCACCACATAAATAGAAGCAAAAACAAAAACCATATGATCCCTCTCAGTAAATGTTGAAAAAGCATTCAACAAAATTCAGCACCCTTTTATGATAACACTTAATGAATTATGCATAGACAGGACTTACCTTAAAATGATAAAACCATCTATGACAAACCCACAGTGAACATCATACTGAATGGACAAAAACTGAAAGCATTCCCACCTCCCATATACTTGAAATCATCTCTAGATTACTTATAATATTTGATACAATTCAAATGCTATATAAGTAGTTGTTATATTGGTTAGGGAATAATAAGAAAAGTCTGTACATGTTCCATACAGATACAATCATCATAGGCTTAACTACATTTTTGATCCATGGTTGATTGAATCTGTGGATACAGAACCTGAGGATCAAGAGGGTTGACCCTATATGTAAGTTACTAAGCATAAAATGAAGCAAACACTCATAAACTTATTAACAAATTTAAGAACTAGAACATTTATATATTATTTGAAATTTTCTTTATGCTTTTACATCCTAATATCTGGCCTCCTCTCTAGATGTAACCTCCATGACTTTGATTCTTAATTTGTATGTAGGTTGAGTATTAAAAATAAAACAAAATGCAGGAGACTATGTAAATGATAATATTATAAAATACTCATTGTCTTTTCAATCATACTCTTTGTATATATGAATAATTACTACTACTGCAGCATTATAGTTAATATTTAGTGAGCACTTATTTACCTAATATTGTTTTAATAGCTTTATTTAATATGCATTAATTCCTTTCTGTGAGGTAGAAAGTATGCTTATGCCCATTTTAAAGAGGAAGCAGCTAAGGACAGAAATTCAATTCCTCATTCAAGGTAAGATATTAAAAATGATAGATCTGGAACATCTGGCTCCTGTATTTGATTCTTATTGTGGCTGCAACAAATGACTGCAAATTTGGTGGCCTAAAACAACAGAAACTTATTGTCTTGTATTCTGGAAGTCAGAAATTCAAAATGGGTCTTGCTGGGCCAAAATCAATGTGTTGGCAGGATTACATTCTTTCTGGAGGCTCTAGAAAAGAATCCATTTCCTTATCCTTTCCAGCCAGTCACCTGCACTCCTTGTCTCCTGACCTCTTCCTCCATCTTCAAAGCTGTCACCTTAACATCTTCAAATCTCTTTCTGACTCTCTCTTGTCTTACTTTTTTGCTTATAAAGACCCTTGTGATTAGAGTGGGCTCACCCAGATAACACAAAATAATCTCCCCATCTCAAAATCTTTGATTTAACCACATCTACAAAATCTCCTTTGCTATGTAAGATATTCATTGAGTCCAGACACTAGAATGTGGACATCTTCTGAGGGACCATAATTCTGCTTAGCACAGCTGTAGAGTCTGTTACATTAGTCACTCTGCTATACTGCCTCTAAAGGGATGACAGCCATACAACTCTATTTTGATGTGTAATGCTTAAAACCAAAAACAGCAATAGCTACAATAAAAAATACATTCCAAAACAAGCCATCTGTATACTAAACCAGCCATACAGAGAGAACTCTGGTCTACTTTAGATCTAATCCATCACATTTTTTAATGTTTTATAATAGTGTTGTAGACTTATACAGGGGTGGAGTCCTATCTCTGCCATTTGTTATTATTATCAATATTTTACAGATGAAGAATACAAGGAAATTTTAAATATCTTGCCTGATAAAACATAGTAAAGAAATGCTGAGCTATCTTGTGACATACAAGTTTTACTGAAAATGTAGAAAAGCAATTAAGTGTTGTGACTTTGAGGAAGGATAAATCACAATGAGCTTTATTCATTTGTGGGGATTGATTTGTGCCTGGAAGAATATCAAGATATATAATTGTAGGATTTACATAAATCCAAATACTAACTTTACTAATATATTACACATCATTGCCTTCCTCTGGGATGGACGATTATGCTATTATTTTCAAATACTTATTAAAACTAACAAGCAAACAAAACTTAATGAGACAACTAAAACCCTCAGTCATTAGACATGAACATGTTTGTTTTCTTCTTACATTTAAGAAGACTAAATACACCTGTAATCTTAGAATTTTGGGAGGTCAAAATGGGAGGATCGCTTGAGGCAGGAGTTTGAGATCAGCCTGAGCACCATAGTGAGATCCTGTGTCAATAAAAAAATAGAAAAATTAGCTGGGCATGGTGGCATGTGTCTATAGTCCCAGCTACTATGGAGGCTGAGGCAGGAAGACCCCTTAAGCTCAGGAGTTTGCAGTGAGCTATAATGATGCCACTGCACTCTAGCCCAGTCAACAACAGAAGGAGACCTTGTCTCAAAAAGAAAAGTCTGAAAAGTAGAGAGAAGAGGCAGGTTAGTTAGCTTGGGAACTTAGGACCCAAGGAACAAAATGTTGTTGAATTCCTTGTATTCTCCTTTTGCCTCTTATATTCCAAAGAGAAGCTGAAGAAGCAGGCAACCCAAAAATACCAATAGAAAAAAAGACAAAAAAAAAAAAAAAATCCTGAACAAAAGCTTGTTCAGGGAAGAGGACAGATTAGCAAACATAAAACTTTTGGATAGTAATTACTCTGCTCCAACCAAATATAAAAGATAAAACTGTGACTTCATCTCCACCTATACCAGGAAAGGCAAAGTAGGGAGCCTAGATTTCATTTTTGAGAGGCTACAGTGAGGTCCCCCAAGACCTCCACCAGGGAGTTGGCAGAGAAGGCTGAGTAGGCACTGAGGACTTTTCATCCCCACTGGATGGTAACAGGGTCCTCCTCACTTCCTCTCTTAACCTGTAGTAACTACTAATCTATATTTACATGGCTTTGGCATTTCAAGAATGTTATGTAAATGGAATCATGAAGTATGTGACCTGTGGCTTCTATTGACTCCCAAGGGAGGGGTCCACATTACTGTTGGTTGGGGTGGGAGTTCTGGCTCCCCACCAAACCCCCAATTCCAGTCTCCCTGGCTAAAAGTGGTCAATATACCATTAGATATTGTATTATAGGTATTATAGGTTTTTTAAAAATGTTATCATTGGGGAAAACTCCTTAAAGAGTACACCAGATATCTCTGTATAATTATCTAAGTTTTATTTTTTAATTAAGAAGAAAATCTTGATTAAGATAGCTATTATTCTTTCAAATCCATGATATTGAGGTGATGTGTAGTGTTTTGATTAGGACACTGTGGCATAAATTTGGTCCTAAGAGGAGGAGAATCAGATTCTCCAAATTTTAAATACATACGAAAGTGATTATTGCTCTGTGATTTTTCTCATGCCAATTTTTTTAAAATCTAAAGAATTAGTTTGAAATCAAAACTATTAGTTTAGTGTATAACATAAAATTGCCAAAAAACTAGAATATTCAAAATCGCTGATCGGTGCCTATCATCCCCTAAGATCTATTATATCATTATATATGAAATGCCCAATTTTGAATCAAAAGTTTAGTTTATTATATCTCAAACAAGTACAATTAATCAAAGAATGTGCCTAAATTATTGACACAGTTTTGCCATCTTAATGGTAGCTTGTTTATGGCAGCAGCCAAGAAGCCTGCAGAATGAGTGGTGATGAAATTGTGAAAGGAGTTTTCCACAGCTTGTTGAGAATTGAATATTTTTCCTTGCAAGAAGTGGTTCAAAGCCTGGAAGAAATGGTAGCCAGTTGGTGCAAGGTTTGGTGAATATGGTGGATGACAGAGAGTTTCCAAATCCAGTTACTGTAGTCTGAGCAGCGCTGCTTGTGCAACATGTGGTTGAGCATTGTCTTGCAAGAGGATTGGCCTGTCTCTATTGACCAATCTCGGCTGCTTAAGCTGAAGCATCCTCATCATTTTGTCCAATTGGTTTCAGTAGACATCCAATGTAATCTATTGTTGACCAGGTTTCATAAAGCTGTAGAGGATAATACCAGCGCTGGACCACCAAACAGACACCATTAGCTTTTTTTGATGAATATTTAGTTTGGGACTGTGTTTCAGCCCAAACCATTGTGTCCAACAATTGCAATTGTCAAAAAGAATCCATTTTTCATCACATGTAACAATATAGTGTAGAAATGCTTCTCCTTTATGTTGTGATAGCAAAGAAAGGCAAGCCTTGAGACAATTGCTCTTCTTACATTTATTTAATTCATGTGGAACCCATCTATCCAGCTTCTTTACCTTGATTTGTTTCAAATGGTCCAATATTGTTGGAATAGTAACATCAAATATTGACATGCTAATTCACACATAGGTTGAGATGGATCTGCTTCCACTATAACTTCCATGTGTCAGGTCGCCCAGGTGTCTCATTTTCAAAATCAAAATCACCTGAGCAGAACTTTTCAAACCATCAGAGTACTGTGCATTCATTAGCCACATCCTTCCCAAATGCTTCATTGATACTTCAAGCTGTCTGTACAGCATTGCTTCTGCTACAGAACTCACATTCGAAAATAACATGAATTTTTGACTTAACCATGGTTTTCCACAAATTGCTCCAAAAAAATTTGAAATAATCACAAGCCAAACTGTGT
>CAUYRT010019129.1:0-20510 GCA_963574885.1 Lepilemur ruficaudatus
AGTTGTATCATTACTCTTTAGAATTGAAGTTCTGTTGATTAAGAAAAAGGTGAGAATAGATATTGAATAAGCAATAAACTATATACTACATTAGTTAATTTGCATTTTCACTTTATTATATAAGCATTTTATGAAATGTTATCCCATCTTTAAAACCATTATGCTGGAATATTGTATAATATTCCACCAAAGGTAGGCTTTTTAATAACATTCCATTTTGGCCGGACATAGTGGCTCATGTCTGCAATCCTTGAAGTCTGGAAGGCCAAGGCAGGAGGACTCCTTGAGGTCAGGAGTTTTAGACGAGACTAGCCTGAGCAAGTGCAAGAACCTATCTCTACAAAAAATAGAAAAATGAGCTGGCATGGTGGTATGTGCCTGTAGTCCCAGCTACTTGGGATGCTGAGGCAGAAGGATCGCTTGAGCCCAGGAGTTTGAGATTGCTGTGAACTATGTTGACACCACTGAACTCTAGCTGGGGCAACAGAGTGAGACACTGTTTCAAAAATAAAAAATAAAAATATAACATTCATTTTCATTTTGTTTCTATGTTTAGTCTCCCCTATTTATTATTGATTTTCCACTTTATTTGGAGATTTCACCTAATTACCGGTCAAAGGATATTAATATTTTATTATCTTCGTAAACTTGTCAATTTGGAAGAATCATTCTTTATTAAAATTAAATTATACAAGAGAAAAATGTAGAAAATACCCTTTCTCAAAATTTATATATACCTTTTCTTACTCCTTTTGCTAAAACAATTTTCTTCAAACATCAGCATTCAAGATAAAAAATATCATTCTATTTCATTTTTATTTTGTTCTTTTTATTTAGTACAAGCCTCATTTTTTACTATTTTCCCAGGCAAACATACATTAGTCTACATTTATAATTTAATAAATGGACTAACCAAGGGGCTTAATACTAATAATTATCTTCTTTTAATGAATGCACTGGATGCTACATAAAATACACATTTTTTGCACACAAATTTAACTCTCCACAGTTTCCCAGGATAGGGGCAGATGGAACTTTTTAAATACAGTGTAACCCCTAAATGCAAGCAAAATATTGCATTATATGCTCAGCAGAAGAAATTCTGTATTATTTCCACATAAAGAACACATTACGCATTTAGACCCTATCAAGAGAGTTTCATTTAACAAACCAGGCAGACAGACCCATGAATGATTTAGAGTCTCTTCAGAGATAATTTTTTTATCTACTTGATTTTCATATTAACCATTGACTTTATAACCTAATCCAATACAAGCTATGACTACACTGTAAAATATTCTGCAATGTATACAGCCGATTTCCTTTTGAAACTGTGTTAGGAATTTTTTGTGATATTTTACATCCTTCTCTCAATGTGATTGCTAGCTACTTCCTGAGTGTTGATGATAGCTGAGTATAATTGCAAACTAATGAAGAGGGAAAATCTTGAGAATCCAATGTGATTGACGATCATAGAATCTAAGAGTGGTTTATATTTGCCCTTGAAATATGAGAGACTCTGCCAACTGTGTTTTTCTTAGAGATCAAAACAATGGTGAATTATGGTTTGCTGCCTGGACATTTCCAAAGAATGCACTAAAATACAAGACCTGGTGACCATGGGAGAAGTGACTGGCTAGATACATATCAGTTATGGGGGATGGCCATTAAAAACGCTTGGGAAATTGTATAAATTACATATCTATGCATCAATGACTAAGCTGACTCCATTGCAGAGGGAGAACAGGTAGATCAAATAAAGAGAGAAGCTGAGGGCAGTTTTTATTTTTCTTTGCTTGTAGACTATTAACTGTTCATACGGTGCATTTGATGGTTCTCCTCATACGAAAAAAAATCACATTGGTGATATTTGGTGAATATTCTCACTTGTGAATACTGGCTAACAGCTGAGGTCTGGAGCCATAGCACCTGTAATACATTCCAGTCTTGGCCTTGGCACTTCAGTGTGTGATGTTGAGTAAATTGCTCAACTATCCTGTGCTTTAGTTCCTCTCTGTGCCACAAAAAATTTTTTAAAAAAGAGAATGAAGTACTTGTCTCATAAGGTTGTGAGGATTAAATGATAATATATAGAAAATGCTTAAAACAATTCTAGGGAGTATAAAGAACTCAGAAAGCATTACAATTATTATTATTAATTTTTTATTTTATTGGACAAAAGAACATCAAGTGTAAGCTGTCTTTCTATGGTAAATTGTTTCTTGCCACATTTTTCTCCTTCAATGCAGATCATCTTGCCTGGGTATCTTAACAATTTAAGTAATCTACACTATGAATGAATAATCAACCTTTCATTCAGCGTTACATGCTCATGGAATTTCAACCACAAAAGGGCTTTTAGAGAACATCTATTCCAACCTCCTCCTTGCAGAAGAGGGTCAGGACTCTAGCACAGACCCCTCTGCCTTTTGCAGTGACTGCTCCGCATCCCATAATGCTTCAGCAGGAGCATCTCTGTTTCTCTTAAAGTAGAAACATTCCCTGCAAAAAGCAGAGTATCTCCGTGGTGATTGTCATCACTACGGACTCAGGAAGATGCGTTTTTCAATGTAATCTTGTCCTGGTTGTATCCCTCTTTCTCCTCTCACTGTTGTCTTTAATATACATCGAAAGCAATTTAAAAACAAGAAAGTGCAAATGTCCCTGTTGTAAGAAATAAATCTGAGCCATTTTCTCTAATCAAACCCTGAAGAGCTGGCCCTGGAGAAAGCCAGATAAAATAAGTGCTACCAAGACCTTCCATGGAGGAGTGCAATAACTCATTTTTGTGCATTTGGAATGCAAGGCTTCACTATGCAGTTCTGCAGATACAAGCCAAGAGCAGTAGTGTGATTAGATTTTTAATCCCATTAACTCTAATTGCTTCTCAGAAGCTGTGTACTTACAGTATGTGTCTGGTTTTAGAAATGCAGGGAAGAGGGAACACTATGAAATGTTTTCCTCATTCTGGGTGGGAAACCAAAAGGCAAAGAAAACAGGACATAAGCGACCAGTTATGGAGCAATGATGGTAAACTTTATGAAGACTGTATTTATAATGATTATATATATATATATGTCTGTGTGTATACACACACACACACACACACACACACACACACACACACACACATGCATGCTTTTAGGTACAGAAATCCTTCTAACCACTCTGAAATTTCAGTGGAGGGCTTATTACCCTCTAGTTCATTTTTTGGCATTAGACTTTAACACCCCTATTGCATTTTTGATAGTTTGACCACAAATTATTGCACTGACAAGAATGAATCTCAGAAGTTAAACATCTTTTATTTCAGAGGATACAATCCCAGCAACTGTCTTTAAGAAAGGTCTATTAAACACAAAGCTGACCTAGCGGAACTGATAAACACAATTGCTTTAGGAAATTGAGATGAATTGTGGCTGAGGTTTAGGAAAATAGGAAAGCATAATTGAGTAAATTAAAAATAATGTTAAATCACAATTATAATGGCATTTCATTTATTTTTACCCTGTCAGTTTCATGTCATGTGGGCTGTAATTTGAGAATGTTTCAGTGTAGCTAGATTTACTGTTTAAAAATTATGTTATTAACAATAAAATTCATTTTGTTCTATTCATTATGAGCATACTAGGTTAAAAGTGAGCTTGCTTTTTAACTAAGGAAGTCACAACTTTGAGCACTTGGTGGATAGAGGATGTGTTAGTTGAATGATGAATGAAAATTAAAAAATATGGGTGGAAAAGAAAATGCTAACAATATCCTTCCTATTTAAAGCCCAGAGAGCAAGTAGCAGAGACATTTTTAAAAAATGAGGGAGAAAAAGTCAAATATTTGAATGTGTCAATTTAATTGGAATAGTTGTACTTATGAAAAGTACATGCAGTGGTTTCAAAAATAAGAATCCTCTGTCTCCCACCAAGATCAGATTGGACCCTGATTTGATGATCAAATAACTGGATGCTTTCATAAATGCAAGGAATCTTGGAGAGGAATGAGCTGCCTTAGTTTTCAGTCTGTACAAGACTCTTGGAAAGGAAAAATTTATCAGGAGTCCACTTCAAATATCCCATGAATCCTAGATTTTCAAACCGTGTACTATAAGGGGTAAACTTAGCACGGGATCATAGCATCCTTTGGTACTTGTTCACATCTATATGTCAGAGAATGGGGATCAATGTCAATGGACGCAGACATGAGCATAATGAATATTTACAATATACTTGATAATGAAAATCAAATCAGGAGCTTTTATTATAAGGACATTATTAGCGAGACTAGAATTGGGTTTATTCCAAGCCTTCTACTTTAAAGCACTTATTGGCACATTGTAACCATCCCAACCTTTAACTTGTCCAGGCGTGGATTAAACTCATTGGCAGGACTTGTGCCCTTTGAGGCACATTATTGCCATTAGAGAGCTCAGTTTAAGTACCGTCATTGCATCAGATTGCTGGATTTGCTTAATTAGCATAACATGAATATGAAGAGTACTGTTAACG
Source organism: Lepilemur ruficaudatus (assembly GCA_963574885.1). Taxonomy (NCBI): domain Eukaryota; kingdom Metazoa; phylum Chordata; class Mammalia; order Primates; family Lepilemuridae; genus Lepilemur; species Lepilemur ruficaudatus. The sequence goes on from CAUYRT010019129.1 coordinate 4,500, forward strand.
TAAAGTGCCATTGCACAGTCCCCTCTCTGGGCTCTGTGCAGCGTACCACAGATTTGCTGGCAAACTTTCAGCTGGGAGAGTTTTTTGCAGGGAGCGGAGTTAACCCTCACTTCTGGGTGAAGGGAGCAGAGCCATTAACAAGGATGATTGAGTCATTTTGTATTAATTGTCTTTTAGAGCTTGTTTCTTTCCTTTAACAGAAACTGACCTGTCCAGCATCAAAAGGAGCAATGCCAGAAAGCATTTAAGCTTGCCTCAGCTAAATTCATCAGAATGTCATCAAATTAAATGTCATCAAATTAAAGCCTAGAATATTACTTGGAGACTTCAGAATTGATGCTCAGTAAATTTCAGGGCTATGGGGTTACTTTAAATAATCCTCAACAGCCTGAGTTTGCATTGTCAGTTACTTAAAAAAAATTAAAAAAAAGAGTAACTTCAAATCTGACAGCTGAGTTAGCCTTCAAACAACTAATATTTGTGTACTTATTTTTATTCTATTTCGCATAGAAAAATGAAATGAAATACGCTATAGTGGACAATAGAATGCAGTAATAACTTTGATCAAATATGTTTTCTTATTTTGTCAATAATACATATGAGAAATTTATTGCCTAAGAAGTGAAGGGCTGGGAAAGGACCTTGTATCCACCTAGAAATTTCTATATTTATAGATTGACTGGATGGTCATTTTCAATCCTTATATCCCTAAAAATATCTGTTCTACTTTTTTCCTGTGGAGTAGAATTCTAATTCAACTTACATGAAATGTCTACCATTATTTTTATTTTATTATTATTATTTTTTAGATATGTTAACAAACGTAAATGTGTTATGGCTAATGGAAGACCTTAAAAATCCAAATAATTATCCACTTAAAAAATTATTGAACATGTGTTCAGTAGGGAAGATATGGATGAATCAGGTATACATCCAGGAATCAAGGAAATTTTAATACAGTAGTAGAAGGATTGTGTTATGCACATGAGTGGTGACTGGAGGCTAAAAAAGGCACAATGGGTGGCCATAACAGTTTGAAAGAGAAAGAGACTTTTTTTTTCAGTTTCTCAGCAGAGATGCCATTAGCATCTTGAACAAGATAACATCATGTTTAGAATCCCTGGCTCCCAGTCACCCATCAGTCCTGTGATGACTTAAAAACTAAAAATATCCACCCATTTCCAAAAGTGGTCCAAATGGCCTTTGTTGATAATCAACTATTTCTAAAGGACTCAAAGGAGATTTTTTGGAAGGGATAGAACTTGAGCTTCCTGTAACACTAAAGATGTTCTGAACATGCAAACGGGGGGTAAAGAATCCATCTGGGCCTAAGTAACCACATAAGCAAAACCACAGAAACTGCATATGTGGGATCATGGGTGGTCCATACAGCAGCTAAGAGGAGGGTGACATTGGATTGCTATAGAATACACTGAAGAAAACTTTACCTCATTAAGACTAATTTGTTACACAGCATCTAAATTATTTGGAGAGGCAGAAACAATGCCTCATACATCTATAATAGTAAACTCTTAAAGCAATTGATTATAAGTATATGTTCAAAAATTTCAGACATGCTTCAAAAGCTTAATAAAACAAGCTAGGAAAAAGCAACTGAAAGATTCTTTCAGAAGAGATAAAGAGAATATGATATAGTAAAAGAATGCCTTGTTGAAGTTTATTAATTTGTCATAAGGATAACCAATATCAGTAATTTGTGGGGGATAACCCTATCTTCCCAAATAAGGGTTATTAAACTCATTAAATTCCATTAAATTTACACAAACATTTTATCAGGAATATTAGTTATTTTCTAGCACAGGTTGTAGATTACAACACCCCCAAATTTCTGTCCCAGAACAAGGTGAGACCAATTTTGTTTTCTCATATCTTAATAACCTAATACAATGCCAACCATTCAGAAATAAACAAAAAGCATCAAAAAAATTTGTTGAGCAATTGATAAGCAACATAGCTCCAAACTAGCTGTGAACACATATATGATTATTTATATTTTATTTGACAATCCTTCCATTTGTCCTCTCATTCATTTATTTATTCATTCCCTTTAGCTACTGGAGATTCTGAGATGATTCATCTACCACTCTCATAGAGTTACATGTTCAGGGAAAAATAGACTAAAACAAGGAAATAACTAAGATGATTTCAGATAGAGAGCAGTAAGTATTGATGAAGGTGATTTTAAAAAAGTGTTTATGAAGAGTAAATATTTGGGGGAGGAGAAAATGTTTCACAGGGAATGATCAGTCATGAAATGTCTAAGAGATGTTTGAGCAGATGCCTCAATGATAAATGAGTCATCTATGCAAATATTTTGGTTAAGAGAAATTCAGGCAGAAGGATTAAAGGGAAAAGTTATGGCAAAGACACTGAGGTTGATGTGAAGCGGATTCAAAAACCTAATGGAAAGACTAGCACAGCTGGAGCAGAGCAAAAGAGGGTACTCATGGAGCAAGAACAAAGTCAGAGAGGTAAGCAAGATTTACATCATGTAAGAATTTGTAATTAATGGTGAGAATTTTTTACTTATTTTTAAATCAATGGAAAGCCCTTGAGGGCTTTTAAGTAGAGGAAGTTTATGATGATCTTAGCACTCTAAGAAAACAGCAGCATTACACAATGTTGGGAAGCAATTTCAACTGTCCAGGTGAAGAGACGTTGTGTTCTAAAATTAGGGGAGTAAGATTAAAGAGAAGTGGCTGGAGTAAAGGTATGTTGTTAGATAGACCTGAAGGGACTTGCAGATGAAGTGGATGTGGAAACTGAAGGAGTGAGAGTAAAAACGACTGCTATGTTTATATTCTGAGGGCGTTATTAGATTGAGGTAGCGATAGTCACGGTATTGGGCATTATAATTTGATTCTACAGATACGCTGATTCTCAATATATGAGTGAAAATTAATTGGAGCTTGAATTCTCACTATAGTACCTATTTCATATCATGATCATTTAAACTTATATTTTTAACATATTCAAATATTTAACTGTATTAATCATATTGTCATTCTTTTAATGTATAGGCAAATTGTGTTTTCTCATAAAGTAATACAGAAAGATGTTACAATCGGTGAAAGTTGAAAGCTTGAAATTCCATTTGGCATAAAGTTAAGGTCATCTGGCTGTAATTTTTTAAAGAAATATCAGTGCTGCTAGTGTAAATATAAATATCCACTATTAACACTATCACCCTAAATAGTTGATTAACCCAAATAGAAGGCTTTAAATAAATTTTAAAAAGGAGTAAAACTCACTTATCTACTAAAATGCATTACAAATCAGTTGAGAATAAGTTTATCTTGATTCTCCTTTTACCATTTGTCCACCTAAGTGGCTATATACCGGTGGCTCTGGAATTGTGTATGTGTGTGTGTGTTTGTATACATACATGTGTATGTATATCTCCTTCATATAAATTTCAGGACTATTGGAAATTGAACAATATTTTGAAGTAATTTAAGTTTGTCCTGGGAAACCATCATGACCCTACTTAATATGCCTCTTCTTTCTTCTAGTAGCCCTTTCTGATCTATATCTTGTGCACCCAAATCATTCAGGATAGACTCAATTATGCCACAATTATAAACAATACTCATAACCAGGGATTTGGTTTTTGTTTGTTATCACGCTATGTATCCACCCTAGGTCAGCTGAGAGATTCTGCTCATCATAGGCATTAAGAGACATGGTCTGTCAGAGCAGACCTTGAATATTGTCAGTTGCTCGCCCAAGGGAGAGAGCAAAAGAGAGAATCCTACATAAGCAATTAATTAAGTACAGCAATGCAAAAGTGATGTATGTCACTTAACTACAACTCAGTGAGCAAATAATTCAAGTGGCCCAACCTAATATTAAGGGGCAATTCTTACACATGCTTAGAAGATGGAGAATCAGTAATATTTGAGGAATGACTAACACATCTCCTGACCTACGTCACCAATTGTCTATTAAGACTCAGATCTCAACATCATTCAGGGCTAGATTTCCATTGTTCTAGCTCTTAGCTCTTTGAATCGATCCTTACCTTCTAGAGTGACTTTCTCATCCTATATGTGTTTACCTTTGGGAAAGAAACTCTTATTAAAGAACAAAAACATTTGATTGACTTTGGAATTCAGTCCCACATGTACTATATATTTATAGGTGAGTGAATGAGCCTGGATGGGCAGAGATAGAGACTTATAGATTATACCAAATACACAATTGTTTTCTCATAGAGAGGTAGTTTCCTAATTTTTTACCTAAGTCTTAAAATATGAGCTAAAACTATTCATATGATATATATTATACATATTATACATTGTATATACATGTTAGATACACACACACATATGTATTGATAGCAAAAGTTGTGATGCTCCTCTGGGTCCTCTGCCCAACATATATATCTTCTATACATTCCTTTATTTCTCCCATCCCACTTTTGCTACCTTTAATCCTTTTGGTTTTCCTTCATCTTATAATTCCCCTCTACTTTCAGCCCATCTATTAAAAAGATTATTGTTTTTTATTTGCTCCATCTAATTGTACTGCTATAATGTGATAGATGTGGAGCTTTGAATCATGAAGTGGATAATGGAAGAATGTTAAGACTCTCACAGTGTTCTGAAGTCAGGATAAATTACAGATAATCGACCATTTGCAACACAAAAGCCAATCCACATCTTGCAGATAGTCCAGCTGTCATATATTTTAGCACTTTGCTACTCAAAATGTGGTGGTTGGACCAGCAGCACCAACATAACCGAGAACCCTGTTAGAATTTCAGACCCATCTCGGATCTCCTATCTGATTTAGCATTTTGACAAGGTCCTCAGGTGATTTGTATGCACCCCAAAGTTTGAGATACACTGCTTTTAGTCAATGTATCGCTGCGCTATGTGTCTTTCCTCTTTCTTGTTCTCAGTTCCATTACAGAATGTCACGTTCCATTGTCTTATCCCTGGTAGTTATCAGAATATTGATAATTAGAATACAGGGAAGAAAAAAAATCATTCTACCACTATAGTCAAGAAAACATTAAACATAAATTAAAATAAAATGTCTGTAGAAACATCGCAGCAAGTTTTTACTAAAGACAGACCCCACTGTTAAGAATCAAACTTTCTTCAGTTCAAAGAAGAACAAATTGCTTTCACATACTTTGAATCTCCTTTGGTGGGGAAGCTAATTTTTTTCAAATTATATAAAATAAGTTCAAAGCAAATTTGATGAACCACTTATTCCATGTACAGCTCATAAAGCACAAATAGTATATTGCTACACCATATCCATTTAGATATTGAGCCTGTTTGTCAGCAAAAAGTAGTGTAGGTTGCTCAGAAGGAGTACTGGAGCAATATTCTACCACTTTCTCTATAACGTTGAGCACTACATCATCAGAAACCTGATATGACGAAATATATGGGGTGAAAGGAGATCCCTTTATCCTATGTGAAGAGGACAGAGATCTTATGCTCACATGTAACCACTTATAACCATGCAATGTTCTGCTAGTAACCATATTACATACACTTAGTAGGAGTGTGACTGTAATTAGTAAAACATTTCACTTCCAAAAATAGTAGTTTTACCATTTTAATCATGTCCCATATAACGTATAATATTAAGTAGAAAATAATTTTATGTGTATTATTCTAAAAGCGACAGTGGTGGTTTAAGTCATTCAGTCTATACTGGTGAAATACTTGTTTGATCATAAGCCATTAAACTTCTATGTAAATGTGGCATACTTTAAGAAATTCTGACAAAAATAAGGATAATCTTATAATTGAGTATGGTTGATTTCTCCAAAAGACTATATTTAGTTATGGTTATAATATTAATAATATGTGAGGTGAGTTTCTAGAATTGCAAAGAGTATATGTTGGCTAAAGATATAAATAAATGTTCTAACCATTAGAACTGTCTGAAAATGGAATGAGCTTCTTAGGAGCCAAAGAGTCATTCACCAACAAAGGAATTCCAAAAAAGGTTCGATGATGACTTGGAGGGAATGCCTGTAAAGCCCACATGATATGAGGAAGACTTTCCAGTTCTGAACATTTTAAGATTTCAAGTTTCTAAAATTTCTCAGATCAAATTGATGTCCTTCTATCCATACAAAACAGGACATACTGGAGAATATCTGATCATGAAAAATTTATATATCGTAAGAGTATTTTTTGAAAAGCATGTAGAGAACAGACACAGAATCTGTCTTTTAAAAAACTTAGAGTTCAAAAAGAGTAAACCAATTTATAAAGAACAAAAATATTGCACCTTCCCTGTTGATCTCCATGTACTGGATTCCTCAACCACTCTGTTCTCTCAAACCCCAATGTTCATTTGCCATAGAATCACAGGACATTAAAAGTGGAAGGATACTTACTGATCATTTGTTGTGAAGTCTTTTTACATGTGAGAAAATATCCAGAATGTGATCCATTTTGCCACAATGTTGCTTTACATTGAAAATTCTCCGATTTCAGAAGTATGTATAAATCATGCTAGACAGTTACCCTTTAAAGGTAAGGAACTTGATCTTATTTTTTTCTTTTCTTTTTTAACAGAAGCTAATGCAATAGCATGTGTGAATATTTTTGACTGACAGAAACAAAGTACACATGATATTATACTAGTAACATTTACAAGACTGATCGACATCCAACTTTTAGTTATGCCTAATAAGGTGATGTAATTTTTTAAATGCCAGCTTTAAGAGTCTAAGCTATCTGAAGATTGCAGATAAATGGTTCCAAAATGATAGGGCAGTGGTATCTGCTAAAGGCAGTTCATATCATTGTTGGAGTCCATATTCCTAGTTCCAAAAGAGCTTAAATAATAAAAGGAATTTACTTCCTTACATAATAGAAAAGCCTAAGGCCAAGGGGCATGTTAACCAGACACATCATGGCTTTAGTTCCTCTTCTTTGCAATCCTCACAACTCTAACCTGATTCATATGTCACTTTGTCCTTAGTCCCCATGGGGGTATAATGGTTTCCAGAAGTTTCTGTGTCTACACATTGCCTCATTTACAAGCAGGGCATGAATAAAATTAATGACTAGAAGAAGTCTTGAACAATGTTTTAACGAGAACAAACGGGGTGTATGACAATTTTTGAAACAATCACAGTTGCAAGAGGATGGGATCAATTCCATCCACCCTCAAGCCTATAAGACACCTTGAACAGGAGTTCAAACGATTTCAGAAACAGTGACAATGTTCACTATATAAAACAATTTTATTCATATCTAGTCAATACTCACCAGTCACAGAAGTTCTATGTTTCCATTCATGAAAGTAATGCATAAGAGCTACAGCCTTTAATTTGATAAATAACTATTTATTAATATGAAATGTGATAATCTATTAAAATAATTCAAAAATCCTGCTGGGTTTTATGATGTCTTGTGCAGTATGAGTGAGAATAAATCTTATTATAATTTAAAAAAAAAAACTTCCCTTTCAATCATTGTTCTTTTTAAAATGGTTAGAATTTTAAGGCTTTATATATGAATTTTCTAAAAATATTTTAAAGCATCCTGACTGGGAAAGCAATTTTATGCTTGCTTTTTAAAGAATCTATTCAAAGAACTCATTAAAACCATTCATTTAAATAATCTCGTGTATGTTCATTATACCCTGTCCTTTGGGAGGAAAAAAAAAAAAAGTATGAACTGCTGCCAGAAAGCAAATGAAGGGAACAAATGTTAAATGTAAAAGGTTAGTCCTTCATTAAAATTGTTAAATAAGCAGCAACTCTTCCAAGAAACATTTGTATACATGTAGGGTAGCAAATTAAAAGCAGGGCAAAATAAAAAAAATCTATATGTCAATGTCATGAACCGTTAGCATTTGAATCGTTTTTGCTTTTTGCTTTTGGTTCTAAGTGAATGAAAGGGACACAATCTGTTCACATAATGTGAAATGTTCATGGACAACATGGGCCAGAATCTTATGGGAATCTTAAAGAGGGCTGATTTTTATAAACTTCTATTTTGGAGAGCATCTACATTTTACTTAAAATTCTTCGCCTACTGTATATACTTCAGAGCTTAACTTTTTCACCCATACTTTTTGATAACAGTCTTTAGGATATGAAAAGGTCTTGATGAGGGAGACATGAATAATCTAAAATGATTTGATTTACCTGTTAGGTATAGGTTTCAATATAGCATTTCTTTTACCCTTCCTTCTTGCCTAAGTGTGGAAATCACCATAATTTAACCTGAATCTCAAGTGTGTCTTAAACAAAGTAAGTTCTCAGCAAAATTTCTTCTTGTAGTTTTTTGGGGTTTTTTATTTTGTTTTTCCCTATCGAATTAATTTTGTTGTGGTAGTGTTACCTTTTAAGTGTCTATGTGACATATCAGGTAATTGACAGAGTAATGGCAGATAGGAAAGAGTATCTGATTCTCTAGTCAGTTCTTTTTCAAATAATGTCATGAGCTCTTCTCATTCTCAGATTTCATTTAACTTCAAGGAGAACACAATGGTTGTATTATCAGTGAAGGGATAGATAACTGAGGGACTCAGAAGACATAAATAAATGAAAAGATACATCATAACCTTAGACAGGAGCGCTTATCCTAGTAAAGACGTCACTTGTCCCAAGTTAACATTATAAATTTATAGTGATTCTAATAAAAATGTCAACAATGTTTTTCTTTAATAGCTTATAAAACTGATTCTGAAGTTCATACTTTAAATATACTATTATAGATAATATTAAAATATTATAATGCCTTAATAATAAAAACAACTTATAAATAAATTAAACAAAGTCTAGAAATAAAAGCAAATACAGGCTGGTGTAATCCTAGCACTCTGGGAGGCAGGAGGATCGCTTGACATCAGGAGTTTGAGACCAGTCTAAGCAAAAGTGAGATCCTGTCTCTACCAAAAATAGAAAAAAACTAGCTGGGTGTGGTGGCGCATCTTGTGGTTCCAGGTACTGGGGAGGCTGAGGCAGAAGGATCACTTGAGTCCAGGAATTTGAGGTTGCAGTGAGCTAGGCTGATGCCACTGCACTCTAGCTTGGGCGACAGAGGGAGACTCTGTCTCAAAAAAAATAAATAAATAAAAATAAAAATATGAGAACTCAATATATGGTAAGGTATCATCCTGAGTTTTAGGGAAAAAATAGATCACTTAATATAAATGTTGGGACAATGTGATGACTATCTAAAAGTCTCAGTAGCCTAAATGAATAAGGAACTAAGGTGAACATTAAGGGGAATAAATCTATTGAGATTAGTTTTTCCACATCAGATGCTCCCCTAATCATAAATGTCTATCTCTTAGTATTTAATACAATTGTAGCTTTACTTTAATTTTTTAATAGCTTGATCAATCTCTTTCTTCCCCTGAACATATACAACATTGAGGCAGGAACTGTGGATGATTTTGCTGATTATATTTAGAACCTACTGCAGTCCCTGATTCATTGTAGGAGCTCAATAAATACTTGTTGAATAAATGAAAATTCATATAAAAATCCAATTCTTCAAGAGATAGTTTGAAGAAAAGAAAAAAAAGTGTGAAAATTTAAGTAATTTATTGGACTCCTATTATATTGGGAGGATTTTAAAACTGAAATATTTTGGTTCATTGGAGCACAACATGGATTAATTGACTCTCACCTCACCTACTGTCTTCCACAAGGTTGTGATTTATGAGCTAATGAATGAAAAAAAAATTATTTGCTGGATGTAATTAGTTCTTTTTTAAGTGTATAACACTACATTGAAATCATGACGTTTTTCAAAGTGTATATTTTGCAATGGTTTCTCTAAGTCATTCTATAAAATCAGACATTGAACTATAAGATTGAATATTTGTATGCCACTTTCAGGTACAAGTAACAGAAAAATACATAATGTGATTGGATGTAAACATAAAGGACACTTGATACGGACTGAATGTGTTCACCCCAAATTCTTATGTTGAAGCCCTAATCCTCAATATGATAATATTTATAGGTGGGATCTCTGGGAGGTGATTAGGTTTAGATGATGTCATGAGGGTGGAGCCCCATAATGGAATTAGTGCCCTTATAGGAAGAGAAAGAATGGAGCCATGTCTCTTTGGCCAAAAAAGAATACAGCCATCTACAAACCAAGAACAGGGCCCTCACCAGACACCGAATCTATCTGCACCTTGATCTTGGACTTGCCAGCTTCTAAATCTATGGGAAATATATACTTGTTGTTCAAGCGGCCCAGTCTATGATATTTTATAATGGCAGTCTGAACTGACAAATATACTTATTTTCTCATGTAACTGCATATTAGGTAGAATGATCTTCATATGTTTATGAATGCTTAGTAGCTCAATGATGTGAACAAAAAAATGTCTACTAGCTATTTGTTGGCTTAAACCAAACAGGGCTTACACCTGTTGCTGGATCACCTTCCCAGCTTTGACAGAGAAAAGATTCTGTTAGGAAAGAAGAGGAAAAAATTGATTCTGGGGAGGCACTGAAGAATGTCTACCAAAGCACAGTTCATATTCTGCAACCTCCAGCTATAAAATGTTGCTCTGAATAAAAATATACTTATAGATTGTAGTAAAATGAAGGCATATAGAAACTTTATTAAAATATTAAAGCAAACTGTTATTCCCTGACAGAAAACATAAGGGATTTACATAGTCAGAAGGAGTTTTCACATACAACTCTGGTATCCTTATTGTGAGTGGTAAGCACAGGAATTGTCTCCAGAAGACTGTTGTAACCTTTATTCCATTCTGTTGCCATTCAGATTCAAGGTATATCTAGTGATAAATGGGAAGGGTAAATTACAGATGAGATATGGTCTTGGCAAAAGAAAAGTGGCAATTTTTATAATCAAATATTTTGTTTCAGATATCTTAATAATGCTTTCTAAATTTATCATCTCTTGTCTGACATGATGTTAATTGTGAAAACACATTTCATGCTCCCAAAAGATAATGCACAATTTTTTTGTTTATTGTAGCTTACATTTTCTATCAAATTCTTTAAAGGTGGAGTGAATCTGGCTTGAATTAATTGCTTCATTTCATCCCTTTCATAAGTTTATCCATAGTTTGACATATGAAAACTTTCTTCAAGAAAGGGAGAATTATTCCGAATTTGACAAGAAGTATAGTACTTAAGAAATAAATATTAAGTGAGGAATACTTGCTTATATGGAAATTTGATGTTTTCTATTAAAAACATTTCAAGAAAAATATTTTGTCATTTATATCTGTAGGGTCCCCAATCCCCAGGCCACAAACTTTTACTTTTCTGTGGCCTATTAGGAACTTGGCTGCACAGCAGGAGGTGAGCAGCCAAAGCTTCATCTGTATTTACAGCCGCTCCCCAACCCTTGCCTCATGGCATAAGCTCTGCCTCCTGTCAGATCAGTGGTGGCATTAGATTCTCATAGGAGTGCAAATCCTACTACAAACTGTGCGTGGGAGGGATCTAGGTTGCCTGCTCCTTATGAGAATCTAATGCCTGATGATCTGAGCTGGACCTGAGATGGTGATGCCAGCACTGAGGTGTTTCTGCAAATACAGACTACCATTAGCAGAGAGGTCTGACTGCGCAATAAATGTAATGTGCTTGAATCACCCTGAAACTGTGCCCCCAGGCCCCATCCCATGGAAAAATTGTCTTCCATGAAACTGGTCCCTGGTGCCAAAAAGTTTGGGAAACACTGATTTATAATATTGACTAGAAAAGCTTAACAAGATTTTGTGTTCAGCTAGTTAGAGCTTCTATTATTATCTTTTAACTTTGCCCTTTGTTCCAAGTACCTTACAAATACTGGAGATATAGCAAGTATGGCAACAGTTTTGCCAGGTAGGTGTAATTATTCTCTTTTCACAGATGAGTACACTAAAACTAAGTTAGTTGATTTATTGGCCCAAAGTTGTACAGCTGCAAAGTCACAGAGTAGGAGTTCAAATTCAGGTCAGTCTCAGCCTAACTATTAGATTCAAAAGCTATATGCAATGCCAATCTACACTGCAAGTTCTCACCAAACTGGGTGTCATTGACCAGTGATATCAGCATCACATTAATACTTCAAAGCATTGCAGAATCTCAGTTCCCACCTTAGAATACTGGACCAGAATCTGCATTCTAATAACATTTCCTTGAAGTTTGGGAAGTGCTTCAGTGTCATTTGTGTCATTGAAGAAAAACTTTGGCCCAACGCATATAGACACATTTATTTCTTAATGAATACTGTTGAAAATGTATTTTTGCATACAGAGAGATTATCCCATCAATTTTTCATTAAGTTGTGAATATATTTATTGCTAATGCTTATTTGTCATACATAAGCCACATAATATTATAAAAATGAATTTTAATGTTGAATAAATGAAGGGGTCTAGTGTCAGTAAAGGCAGAGTGTATTTATCTTAGCAGACAACTCTATCACAAATAAAATTTATGAGCTTGGGATAAATTACAAAAGACAACTAGGTAAAGGACCATCAAAACAACCTTTTGCAGACAGAAACTGGGAGATATTTTTCCACTGAAGAAAAGAACATGTGCTGGGTGTAACCTGTGTTTCTGTGGCTTTTGCTTTGAGGTCATTCCCCAGGCTGCATATAAGTTGGCTAAACAGAGGCAAATGTCTGCAACCTTTCTGGCTTGAAGTTTCAGAGGACAGAGTTTGTGGCAGACCCACACTGCAAAAAATGATAAAGGAAATCATTCAGGACGAAGAAAAATGACACCAAGTGAAAACTATGTTCAAGAGAGTAATAAAGAGCACCAGAAATGATAACATGTGCATAAAAACAGAACACTATCATTTTTTTCTTTATATTCTTTTAAAAGATAATAAACTAAGCAAATACTAAAATTTTAGAGTGTGAGATTTAAAAGTATATATATGGAATTTTATATATGTATGGAATTATATATATATGATATATGAAATTATACTGTCCAAGCTTCTTAAATTTTTCAAGAAGTGTTACAATATTAATTCTAAATAGATTGTGGTAAGGATAAATATTGTATACATTGCTACTAAATGACAAGTAATAATTAAAGAGGTAAAGCCAAAAGGAATTAAAATACAGTACCTAAAATTGAGAAGCCTACAGGACAAATATAAATATTATAAATATGATATACCTAAATCCAAGAATATCAACAATAACATCACATGTAAATGAACTAAACATTCCAATTAAAGGCAGAGAGTCAATATAGGTAAATAAAAAAGCAAGCCTTAACAATATGCTGTCCTAATAAATTACAATTTAAAATTTAAAAAATATAAATTTAAAGTAAAAATATTGAAAAGATTCACCATGAACACATTAGACACAAGAAAGCTGGTGTAACTGTATTAATATGAAGCTAAATAGACTTCAAGGGAAGAAGTGTTTCCAGAGATCAAAAGTATAATCTTATACTGATCAAAAATTTCATATTGATCAGCTCAACACATAACTAAGACATAAAAATTATAAATATATATTTACCTTCAAAATACATGAAGCAGAGACTGACAGGATTAAAGGGAGAAATAGATCCAAAATAGTTGAAGCTTTTAACACTTTCAAAAATTGATAAAAAATCAGTAACTGTTATGGGTTAAGTTGACAGAACCTGACCTAAGAAATCCTTTAGTCCACCTAATGGGTGACTTTGGCAATATCCCGACCGCAGTGCTTTGTTCAAATTGTGCTAGGGGTCCCTTTCATAGAGTTGGCACTGTCAGCTTTAATTCAACCCAGTCATGGAATATGACTCAATGGCTACCATAGGTCTCAATTTGATTTGTTTAGCTGGCTGCCCTTAGGCTTGGACTCTTGTTTCAAAGCCATTGTACAAACTGGATTTATTATATTGTTGCTGGTTATTTTCCTATTATTATCTTTAAGGTCTGTTCTTGTAACCTCTGTGATGCCAGTTCTCCCTACAGGATAATATTAGTCCAACACTTCAACATGGTTGCTAACACCTATGGGAATAATAAGATAGAACTCAGTGCTAAAGTCCAGGCATTTTTTGCCCTAAGAGAGTTTTTCTTCTCCTTCTGGACCCTTTGTTGCTCAAATGTGGCCCAGGTCCCTGACCTTGACTCCATTACATTGTCTCCAATGTGAGACCAGAAACCACAGGAAAGTTTCATCCTGACACTGAGGGACGATGAAGCCTAACTGACGATGGTTGATCAGCGATGCTTTCAGAGAAAGATCTGAATCAAAGGGGGGAATGTGACAATTCTTTGAGTTGGAATTATCTTGAAATACCCACTTAAATTAGAGGCCAGTGAAAAAACACTAGAAGCACAGAGCACCTGCCCAGATGCTATGTCACAAACCACCTGCCAACTGATCTACTGTAGTCTTAAGGCCGGTTTTCTCTAGTAGCTGCTGAAACAAACTAACAAGACTCTAAGACTAGTTTTACGGTACCACTGTCACTCAACGACCAGAGATTGCCAGTTCCCATAAACGTTGTTAATGCCAGTGAGTTATTTCTCAAAAAATACGTAATATCTCTCTTTCTAATAAAACCCACAACCTTCTCTTTGTTCTTTGCACATACCAAAGAACATCCCTGTGTGTCTGTCCAGAATTGAAATTCCGCTTTCCAAAATAAAAGGTTGTGCTTAAAAAAATTGATAGAAAAACTAAATTAAAACATCAGTCAAGACTCAAAAAGATCAAACATTGCTAAACAACTTAACCTAATTGACATTTGTGAAGCAATACATCAAACAAGTACAAAATAAACATTTTTTTCAAGTGCATGTGGTATTTCCTCTAAGATATATTATACCACATAGTGAATCATGATGTAAATAAATCTCAAAATTGAAATCTAATGGACTATATTCTGTGACCCCAGCTGATTTAAATTAGGAAACAATGCAAATTGGAATTCCAAAGTAACACTACATATTTATAAGTTAAACCACATACCCCTGAATAACAGATGTATGAAAGAAGAAATCACCTGGGAAAATAGAAATTATTTAAGCAAATTGAAAATGAAAACCCAGATATAAAAATTTTGAGATATGGATAATGTAGTGTTTAGAGCTTTAAATTCATATGTTAGAAAAAAAGTATCATTTAAAGTAAATTTCCTAATTTTCTACCCCAAACAGCTAGAAAAAGATGAGCAGAACAAATTTAGACAAAAGCAAATATGATGAACCTATAGGGAGATTGATCAAGAAAAGAAAAGTAAGAAAACACAGACAGATAGAGTAGATGTCATCACATGTCCTAAGATAGTAAGAGGATAATCACAGATTATTAGAAAATTTCTGTGAATAAATTTGATAATTCTGATAAAATGACAAATTTCTTACTAAATTCAATTCAAAAACAAGAAAATATGAATCACCCTATTTCTATCATACACATTGAATTTTGTTGTATTGAGAAGTCTTTCCATAAATATAATTTTGAACTGAGATATTTTCATTTGTGAATTCTATCAAACAATTATAAAGAAAAGAATACCAATTTTATTAGCAATTTCAGAAAATAGAGAAAGCAAAAACACGTCATTTATGAAGCCAGGGTAATCTTTTTTTTTAAGAGCTTTATTGCCATATAACTTATATAGAATTAACATATGTATTTAACGTGTACAATTTGACACATTTTAATATTTATGTGTTCATACATACTGCACGTATAAATAAATTGACCTGTTGTGATTTTCTCACATGCTCATACCAACTCCGCATCCCATGTAACTACTTATGAGCTGTTAGCCACTATATGTTAGTTTGCATTTTCTACAGTTATATATAAATAAAATCATACAGAATGTATGCAGGGAAACAGAGGAAGGGAGGACAAGGGGAGAAGGGGGACGCGGGTGCGGCAGGCCCACGAAGAGGTCAGCTACTCCTCCCCGTGGAGCCAGGTCCCTAAGATAGGGGTCGCCACAGAGGATAAGAAAATTGATAGGAAGTAGAGAGAATAAAAGAATACACAGAGACTAAGGTATAGTTTATAGTTTTATATAAAGAGATCAGAATAATC
>CAUYRT010019131.1:0-10308 GCA_963574885.1 Lepilemur ruficaudatus
TTTTAAAAAAATTGGATTTGCACAAATCCTAAAATTTTCAAAAAAAAAAAAAAAAAAAAAAAAAAGAGAGAGAGAGAGAGAGAGAGACAATACAGAATGTTTATGTAAGGTCAAGTTTGGAAGAAGTAATTGTATATTGTAGAGACAAACACAGAAAGATTTTCTTCACTAGCTAGTATTACAGAGGGCAATATAATTCTATGAAAGACTTGGCAATATATTAACAATGGCTTTTAAGTACTTTTCCGGCATAAAATCCTGTGGGTTTTTAAAGCACAAACTAGAAGAGTTCTCTTGAAATGGAGCTTCATTTTTCTTTTTCTTTCTTTGAGAAGGATTTGCTTGCTCTTCAGAAATTGAGTCAGAAGAGCAGGTTTCAGGCAGTAGGAGCTTAAGCCCATATCACCACGCTTAGGAACAATTAATATATCGTTAATATTCTAAATAAATACGGCATTTGACATACGCTGTCAAGTCTATGGCAACAAATAAAATGCTGTAATTGTTATTACATTTATTTTTTTGAATTTTATAACAGTATTATGAATAGAGGATTAGTAAAGTAAAATTTACATTAATATTAGATAGTTCCATAAGCCACAAATCAATCAAAATAGATATTTTAACTTTTTATTCTATATATGTATATGTTTAAATACAAAGTGTTAAATTCAAACAATATCTGTGAACTAAAAATTTAGTCTTATTTCACTTGTTTACCTCGCCCCCATCCACTCCCTTCCCTCGACATAACCAGCAGTTTGAGCTGCTGTAACAGACTACCAATAGACTGGGTGGTTTAAACAACGTTTATTTCACACTGAAAGCTGGAAGTCTGAGATCAGTGTGCCAGCATGGTTGGGTTCAGATAAGGACTCTCTTCCAGCTTGCCAACTACTGGTTTTTCATTGTATCCTCACATGAAGGAAAAGGGGTAAGGGAGCTCTCTGGGGTCTCTTTTATAAGGGCACTAATCCCATTCATGGCAGTGCCACCCTCATAACCTAATTACCTTCCAAAGGCTCTACCTCCTAATGCCATCACTTTGAGGGTTAGGATTGCACCATATGAATTTTTGAGGGACACAGACATTCAGTCCATAACAGTATGCACCTTTCTAAAACTTTTTTATAGTATAAAGATGTATGATAGATGTAAATATAGATACAGCTATATAGTTCCAGGATTTTAAAGGAACATAGGTCATACTGTATTTTTCTGGAAATTATTTTTATTACTTAAAATATGATATTTGCTACTATGTACATATATAAATGCTAGTTTTTGTTTTTAAGTGTTATCGTTGTTAATTAAACCTTTCCCTTCTGCAGTGAACATCTCCGTACACACAGACTGTGAGAATTTGGGATGTGAAGAATCATAAATTAAAATGGAAACACCAGCAGAATCAATGCTGCAGAGCACTAAAAAGACTTTGAAGCCTCGTCTCTACAGAGATGTATTCTTGTTTCATATGCTAGCAATTGTTATTTCTTTCTTTCACATCCTCTGAAATCATGACCTGTCTTCTGCCCTAGTTACTCCCAGACACCTTCCATACAATATTTGGCCAATCATTCCAGGGTGCCGTGATTTTTTTATTTTTATGTTTTACTTTTTATTGCTACCTTATTAACAGATTCTACAATGCAGTGATTTTTATGATGCTCCTCATTTGTCAGAGGACTTTCACAGATCCCAAATCTTCTGTTACTCTTTACCTTTCAACATTCTCTATCATTTCCCAGAAGGCAACTCAAGCCAAATAAATAAACCTTGCATTTTGACATCCAACCTGACACATTTCCTTTTTTTTCTTTGAAAGAAGTCCAACATTATCACTTGCATACTTTAGATATCTTGTGGTGTCAATATTGTTTGCCTGACACAAAGTAAATGGCAGAAAAAGAGGCCACAGCTGTGTAAACACTTGTTGCAGAACATATTCCACACTAGATAAAATGGTGGAGCAGTCTTGGCTGAGGCATTGAGAATTTTGGCTGGGATTTTCAACTTGGCCTCACCAAGTTGTCATTGACTGAGAACTCAAGGCTTGGAGAAAACACAAATGCACATGCATTGACAGAGACATATTGTGCATTGTAAAGGGTTGTGATACACACATATCTGCGTATATTTATATATTATGTATCAGTGAACCATGTCACAGATAAATAAAATTACAACAAGTTAGTATTGTGTGGACCTGGTCAGTGGGTTATATATTTTTCCATGTGCACATTAGTGTAGATTTCTAAGAGTGGAAATTCTGGGTAAGAGACATTGAGGGACTTGCCAGATTGGGACTGAAAATAGAAACTAATCTTTTCAATGCTCACTACATTACTTCTACATATTATACCAACAATATTTCTATGGAATTGTTCATCACTTCAGGGGACATATAAGAAATATACAACTTAAATCTTACCTTCAATAATATTATCATTTAAATAGGGAACACAAACACTTTACATTTTAAAAAACTCAGATAAAAAGTAAATATTATTTTAGGTGGCATTGATTATGAAATTATAATAGAAATGTAGACGTGTGAAAAATCAAAAGAGCTCTATGATCTATGAAGGCTTCTTTTTAGAATTTAAAAATTACAGAGGTGGGACTAGCTTGTTACAGACCAACTATTTCCAAGAGACTGTCTAGAAAATCTAGACAAATTTAAGGAAAAATGTCTGTCAAAAAGGATTACAGACCTACCAATACTCATGGAGCTAAAGTCCCCAAAGAAGAGAAAGGTAAAACTAAACTGATATTTGGTAGTACTTTTCTTGCCCATTCTAAAGGGGATTATTGAGACAGTTAGAAGTGGAGCAAAACCATCAGCCACAGGAGGCTATAGGGTCAAAAACTGGAGTCCATGAACCTAACATACATTCCAGGCTTCCACTTGTATTCTGGAGGACTATCCCTTGCAGTAAGAGTAATGGCTGTCATCTGTGCATGCTGCTATAACAAAATACCTTAGGCGGGGAGCTTATAAACAATAGAGATTTATTTCTTAAGGTTCTGGAAGCTGGCAAGTACAAGATCAAGGGTGCTAGCAGATTCAGTGTCTGGTGAAGGCCTGCTTCCTGGTTCATAGATGGCCATGTTTTCACTGTGTTCTCAACATGGTAGAAGGGAATAGGGATCTTTCTGGGGTATCTTTTATAAGGACACTAATCCTGCTTATGAGGTCTCTGCTCTCATGATCTAATTCTGCTCCCAAAGGCTCTACCTCCTACTACCATCACCTGGGGAGTTAGGAGTTCAACATATCAACTTTGGGAGACACAAACATTCTGACCATAGCAGTGACCTTTCGCAAAGAGCAGCCTTCACAAAGCATAAAGATTTGCTTTGAAGCGGCTCAATAACAGATTGATTATGCTTTGATCATAACTGCCTGCCAGATACCTCATCCAGAAACTCAAATTAGCTCTATGAACTTTCATATAAAATCCTGGCTTTCAATCAAATTACCAAGCATGGGAGGAAATGACATTACATGACTAAAAACTATGGAAAAATAAATGGAAAATTGACACAGATCCACAGGAAATTGAGACATTGATGTTAACGAACAAAGACATTAAGATAATTGAGAGCTCCAGTTATTTCAGTGACCACCATTCACTAGTGCATGCATATGAGCTGCTGGTGGGAACGTAAATTAGTACAACTTCTATGGAAAACAGTATGGAAATATCTCAAAGAACTAAAAGTAGATCTACCATTCAATTAAGCAATCCTATTACTGGGGATCTACCCAAAGGAAAAGAAGTCATTTTATGAAAAAAAAAAAAAAAAAGACACCTGCACCCATATGTTTATTGCAGCACAATTCACAATTGCAAAGATATGGAACCAACCTAAGTACCCACCAACTGATGAGTGGATAAAGAAAATGTGTGTGTGTATATATATGAAATATATATGAAATACCACTTGGCCATTAAAAAATATGAAATAATGTCTTTTGCAGCAACTTGGAGGGAACTGGAAGCCATTATCCTAAGTGAAGTAACCCAGGAACAAAAAAACCAACACTACATGTTATCATTTGTAAATGGGAGTTAAGCAATGAGTATGTATGGTCATCCAGAGCGACTTAATGGACTCTGGAGACTCAGAGAAGTTGGGAGGGGGGATGTGGGATGAAGAATTATCTATTGGGTACAATGTACACTATTTAGGTGATGGGTATATTAAAAGCCTAGATTTGTCCAATTTGCAATTCATCCACGTAACAAAAAACCATTTGTACCTCCTAAATCTATTAAAAAAAAGATTCCTCATCTTTATGGTCAAAGGGATGGATGTATTATCCAGGGCTGGCCAAAGTGGAGCCAGTTAGAGTCTCCTTTTACAGATACTCCCATACTCTCCCTTCTGTACACAGACACCACTGAAGCAGGGAAAGGTAATAGTGATTTTCTTTTTCTTTTTTTGGGGGGGACTAATGGTTGGAATTGTTTATGGTAATGTATTGCCTCCTGTTCATATTATGGAATTGCTCATAATTCATAGCCAGAGAACAAATGTCCAAACACATATATAAACAGTATGTGAGAAGCTGGATTTGTTAATTTGCTTGACTGTAATAACCATTCACTACATATATGTATAAAAAAATCATGTTGCACACCTTAAATATATAGAATTTTTATGAATAAAATGTTATAATGATACCAAAAACCCTCCAAACACATATAAACACACATAGTGGATGGAAATTATAAAAAGTGAAAGACAGCCTTTTTTAATGTGTGCAACAATGAAAAATCTAATCAAATCTGAAGCAGCTCTAACACAGCTACACAGAATTGGATTCTAGGATCTTCGCCATGATCCTACTAATTTAGTATATATGATGCTTACAAAATATTATATTCTCTATAAGTATAATCTTAAAATTAATTATTTTTCCTATGCTTTTGAAGGAAAGAGAATCCAGAATAAAAATTAAGCTCAAGAAGTATGTTATCCTTGTGGCATGCCTTAAAGTTCTGTATCAAACAATAAATTACCTTAAGTTGAGGGAATTGTGTTTTTTAAAATTACTATACAATAGGGATTATTTTAAACATGTTTTTGAAGCATTAAAATTTTTACTTTTATGCTTTCTATTATATGTTAGTTCTTAATGTAATATTTAAAAGAAATGAAGCTGCATTGCTCTAGAAATATTGGAAAGTTGAAAAGTTTATCAATATACTAGAATTTTCCTCATTAATTGGAAGTAGAGGAATTTTTCTGTAGTATATCTCATTAATGCTTACCTTTTCTTAGCTTCTGAGGTTGAAGATTTTAATACCAGAGAATATTTTTCTTATATACATGGCATTTGAAAATGAAATCCTGACTGAAATGAGTTAATCTGAAACTGTGAAACCTAATACTTAGTCATTTATTTGACAAGATCAAGAAGTGACATGTTAATTTCTTTAGAACTCAGGAAGAACATCCCTATACATACTAAGACATATTTGTGGGGTTATTAAAAATTTACCAATTTTATGGAAACATTTCTAAAATTAATTAAATATAAAAAGCTTATTATGCTAAATAGTTGGAACTTGAGTAAATTTCTTTTGGTTGACCACAGACATCATTACAAATATAGGTACTCTTCCATTAAGGATGGGGCTACATCCTGAGAACCCACTGAAAGTTGAAAATATTTTCATCTTATAATATGTTTGACTACAATGGGTTTATCCAGATGTAGTGTACTGTAATTTGAGGAGCATACTGGATGCTTATTACTTTTGCACCATTGTAAGGTCAAAAAATTATGTAAAACAATCATAAGTTGGGGACCATCTGTATCAGTTACTGTGTAAAAGGTTGATCCTCTCTATTGGTCTTTGTACGTGTAAGTTGATTTGTCCCAGTTTGAAATTATTTCAGACTTATGTGTTTCTGAGGTTTTTACTTCTATAGTTTTCTATCTTTTTCCTCATTGTCAACATCCTAGCTGCCATTTCCTACCTCTGTCAATGCCAGCCTTCAGCCATCTGTCAGTTCCCTCTTATTCTTTCTCTCTTCCTCTCCCTCTCATCATTATTCTGTAGGTCTTACATGAACTTAGTAATAGCTATTTTGGCTGCTCAATAGTCTGTTTGGTTGACTTCCTGATTCTGTGAATAAGTCTCATAGATAATAATCCCTGAATAAATGAAGGGGCCACTCATTGTCTTTTTAATGGTTAAAAAAAACCAAACCTGCTACCTGTTTTCAGACGGCTATGACTGTCATTAGAAGGCTCAGATAGTGTTCAACAATCCATTTAGAATGGTGGGAAAACAGAGTATTTCAACACATTGTAGAAATAGAAGAAATTGTTGGTAATTATTCCTTGAATAAAGGAAGACTTTTGGAGAGTTCTTTCATTTATTTTTTCTTTTGGTTTGAAAGGTCCTAAAAGTAAAAACTATTTATTACATTTTTTAAAGGCTAGGAGCACATGAACACTTCCACCAAGTGGAATCATTAATAATTCAAGGATAAAATAGAAAGGTTTATAGGATTTATAAAATGCAAAACAAAAGGATAACATGATCTAGAAACTCACCAGGGGAAAAAGAAAATGACAAATTTGGTTCATCACTACCTTGCAAATGTACAGTTTTAGTGAACAGTTAACTTCATTTTGCTAAAATATAAATAGCCTCTTAGTTAGCTGAATACATTGACATATGGAAGGTGCTTGGGAATTTACACCAGTTGAATAATTATTTAATAAATCAATGAACAAGTTATTGTTGGACATTGACTATATGCACAGCACATCCCAGGTGGTGTGGGGGAAGTGGTAATCTAGTCACATCATGCTGTTGCTATGCCCATGAGACATTCTGCCATCAGATTACAACTGTTTTCTATCAAAAAAAGGTAGCTCATTTTAAAATGACTGTCATGAATTTTTTTTCTCAATTTCTAAATAGAGTACTAGAGATAGTAGTAAGAAATGGGACAGTGGTAAAGCAATGTCGCCAAAGATAAATGTTTCCTTTAAAATGTGATAAAAAGAGGTCTCAGTAGAACAAGTGCTTGAGCTGCAGATGGTCAGAGAGAATCTAAAGGACTTTTGCATTTGCCTTAAGGGGGCTTAAACTGGCAAAATGTCTTTGTAACATTAAACTGGCAAATATTCTTTATAACATTAGAGAGAGAGTGAGAGCAGATGCTATGGTTTGAATATGTTCCCCAAAGTTCATGTGTTGGAAACTTAATCTCCAATGCTACAGTGAAGGGAGATGGGGCCTAATAAGAGTTGATTAGGTCCTGAGGGCTCTGCCCTCATGAATGGTTTCATGTTGTTATCGTGGGAATGGGTTAGTTATCACCAGAGTGGCTTTGTTATAAAAGCAAGTTTGGTCCTCTTTTGGTCACTCATTATTGATTTCTCTTGTTCTTCCACCTTCTGCCGTGGGATGACAGAGCAAAAAGGCCTTTACCAGATGCAGGTGCCATGCTCTTGGACTTCCCACCCTCCAGAACTGTGTGTCAAATATATTCCTGTTCTTTATAAATTTCCCAGTCTGTAGTATTCTATTATAGCAACACAAAATGGACTAAGAAACTAGGATTACAAAAAGAAACAAAAGAAATCATTTACCTTCTGCTTTCTTTTATGTTTCTGGTTGTGTTCGATTATCCTTTCATATGAAGGTACATATTTGCAATCAGAAGGAAAAGGGATTCTTCTGCAAGTACAGCCTTTCCTGATCAAGACAGGTTCAAAGGGTCAGATGTTTTCACAGATCCTTCCAGGTAGTAAACAAATACAAAAAAAAGTTAAGACTATAGGAAAATAATATTCCATGTGTTTCCAGCAATGCCCAGTAGATTATATATTCTAAAATAGCCTTGACACAAAATACATGGAAATGTAGGATAAAATATGATCTATATTCTTTAAATGCATATCTGGCCCCAGAAGAAATATGGAGATTAACAGGAACTAATAATGAAGAGAAACTTGAAAACTAGGGTAGAAACAAACTCTGAATCTAGGCTTTTCTGTGAGGTTTGGAGAAACATTGTAGATTTTAGGAACCAAGGGATTTGAGTAGTTATGACTACATGGGGGTGGGAGGGAGATATGATTTGGGTTCTTATGAAGAGAGGAGTTCAAATTAAAATCTCCAAAAATTCTAGGATCCTTAAGAAACTACATCCTCTATATAATATATATTCTGCCACTGGCTAAGGAAGGTGATAGTCAAGTTTGTCTGTTTTGGATTGCATTTTGGAGAGATTTAAAAAATTCTACTGTGATAATGTATCATCCAAGTGCTGTCTTCAATGGATGTAGACTTCAAATTTATGTACTCATGCAATCTTATCAAAAGATAAAAATTAATATTTAAAAATGGTTCTTGAATGGCAATGCTCATGGGACACCTAGCAGAAGCAAATGCAGCCACAATAATTCACTCCAACTCAGACACCCTAAACTTACCATGAACAAAATTCCATCAAACATGTGTTTACAGTCTAAAATAGAAAATACAACAACAAAAAACCAACCAATGATCCATTAGTCCTTGTCATCAGAAACCACAGGACCAATTGTTTGAGACCAGCCTGGACAACACAGTGAGACCCCATCTCTACAAAAAAATTTTTAATAATTAGCCAGGAGTGGTGGTACATGCCTGTATTCTTAGATACTTAGGAGGCTGAGGTGGGAGAATCTCTTGAGCCCAGGGATTTGAGGCTATAGTGAGCTATGACTACACCACTGCACTCCAACCTGGGTGACAGAGTGAGACCCTGTTGCTAAAAAAGAAACCCAAACAAGCAAAAAAATCCCCCCTCAAAACCAAAAACACCAAGGACTTCAAATAATGGGCGTTATTAGGTATCGGTTATCAAAGAAATATGTTTCAAATAATGAAATGATCATAGATTTAATCAAAAAAAGAAACAATAATAAGATACCAGCAAAAGATTTCCAGATTTGAAAAAGAATAATATAGCCTTTTAAGAATTTTGACACAATTTCTAGAAATCTCACATAGTTAACAAGCATAATCAAATGGTCATATATAGAATTATGTATCAAACAATTACATAATACGCACATTTTTCTCAAACACAATGAAACTTTTGCAAATTGACATTGTAGGTTCATAGAACAAGTTTCATCAAATTTCAAATAATTTGTATCAGACAGGCAACATTTCTTAACCTCATGCCATTGATTTAGAAATAATTATAAGAAAGACTAATTAAAAGTAAGTGAGCTTCTGAGTGGGGAGAGGCAGGAAGACATGACTAGGAGCACGAGGCAGGAGTTCCTTTCCCGTGCAGACTTGGTTCATGTCACTGCAGTTCAGTTTATGACTTTTCCCATAGGGTTCTAGAAAAGTTTTAACACTTTTTTAATGAATCCTTTTTCCCTGAGATAATGATATTTTCATGCAAATCACACTAAATAAATATACCATAAGGAGGGATATTTCAGCATTAATAGTTTTCAAAACATATCAATTTATTCCATACAAACTCTCTCTAATTAGAGACTATTATATGGAACAAATTTGAATTGTTTACCATGCTTTAATGACTCTAAATCTTTTTGTTTTGAGTATGTTCATTGAGCAATAGGGTGTAGGCCACCAATAATTCTGGTAGCAAGAGATGTGAGTATGAATTATGATATAACAGAATGGAACTTTCCTTATCTGCTTTACACACATTTTATTAACTAATATATTTTTGGGTGATACCCTCAAGTCTTTCAGAAATATAATCACATCAATGGCAAACAAACATATGTTTACCATTTTTGCCCTGCATAAACTTTATTTTTACTTCATGTATTACTTTCCTGACCATTGTTTTCAAACAACGTTAAATAATAGTAGTGATACTAATTACTATTGCTTGATTTATGGATTTTATGACCATGTTTCCATTGAAACAATTTTAGGAATAGTTTTTTGAAAAAGTTCTCAGTGTAGTCATCAGTTTTTTTTAGACAAATTTACTGAAGTATAATTTACATTCTATGCCATTACTCCATTTTAAGTGTACAATTAAATGATTATTAGTAAATTTACCAAGTTGTACAGCTATTCATATAAATCAGGTTTAGAAGATTTCTTTCCGCCTATTGAGATTTTTAATTCCCATCCCCAACTACATTTCAAACATGCCCCTCCCCTCTACAATGCTCACCACATCTTCCTCTTCCTCTTTTCCTCCTCTCGTCTTCCCCTCTCCCCTCCTTTTCTAGTGAGTTGGCTGGGCAGAGGATAGGAGGCTGGGAATGTGCAATGTGGTCCTCCCACG
>CAUYRT010019132.1:0-19652 GCA_963574885.1 Lepilemur ruficaudatus
GAGGCGGGTGGATAGCTCAAGGTCAGGAGTTCAAGACCAGCCTGAGCAAGAGCGAGACCCCGTCTCTACTATAAATAGAAAGAAATTAATTGGACAACTAAAAATATATGTAAAAAATTAGCCAGGCATGGTGGCACATGCGTGTAGTCCCAGCTACTCGGGAGGCTGAGGCAGGAGGATTGCTTGAGCCCAGGAGTTTGAGGTTGCTGTGAGCTAGGCTGATGCCACGGCACTCTACAGCCCAGGCAACAGAGTGAGACTCTGTCTCAAAAAATAAAAAATAAAAAAAAAATAATAAAAGTGAGGTTTTACTATGGCAAGCTATGATTTTACGTTCAGAAAGTGAATGGCTGGACAATTTTTCTTGGTCAGACACAGAAGTTTCCCTTGCACAGACGTGAAAATCTGTCTTAAACCTTGCTGCTCTTCTTTTGGGACGTCTACCAGGAATCTCTGCTGTAGTTACTTAAAAGACAACTCTGAAATGCTAGCCCACATAGAATCACCCCATAATAATCAAATTCACCTCTACTTAAACATGCAAATTGCCCAAAATAATATAAAGTTTAGGAAGGCAAAAATGCAGGAATTTAAGAAAATATTAATACCCTAAGTTGGAGGAAAGAATTTAAGACAAAAACAGTTTTTAAAAAATACATGTTGACCACGTCCAGTGGCTCATACCTGTAATCCTAGCACTCTGGAAGACCGAGGCAGAAGGACTGCTTGAGCTTAGGAGTTCGAGACCACCCTGAGACCCTGTCTCTACTAAAAATTGAAAATTTAGCTGGGTGACATGGTGCACACCTGTAGTCTCAGCTACTCAGGAGGCTGAGGCAGGAAGATCACTTGAGCCCAGGAGTTTGAGGCTGTAGTGAGCTATGATGACACCACTGCACTCTACCCAGGATGACAGAGTGAGACTCTGTCTGCAAAACAAAAAAACAAACAACAATAAAAAACCCCAAAAAGTTAACATTTATGCCTGTACAGAACTGTTTATTAAAATTTCAAGGCCGGGCGCAGTGGCTCACGCCTGTAATCCTAGCACTCTGGGAGGCTGAGGTGGGCAGATTGTTTGAGCTCAGGAGTTCGAGACCAGCCTGAGCCAAAAGACCCTGTCTCTACTAAAATATAGAAAAAATTAGCCGGGCATGGTGGCCTGTAGTCCCAGTATTTGGGAAGCTGAGGCAGGAGGATCACCTGAGCTCAGGAGTTTGAGGTTGTTGTGAGCTAGGCTGATGCCACGGCACTCTAACCCAGGCAACAGAGTGAGACTCTGTCTCAAAAAAAAAAAAAAAAATTCAAAATACTGGGTCAGGTGTGATAGTTCACACCTATAATCTCAGCACTTTGGGAGGCCAAAGCAGAAAGGATAGCTTGAGGCCAGGAGTTCGAGATCAGCCTGGGCAACAGAGTGAAACTCTGTCTCTACAAAGTATTTTAAAAATTACCCAAGCATGGTGATGCACGCCTGTAGTCCAAGTTACTTGGGAGGCTGAGGCAGGAGGATCACTTGAGCCCAGGAGTTCCAGGCTGCAGTGAGCTATAATCATGCTATGGAACTCCAGCCTGGGCAACAGAGTGAGACAATGTCTCCAAAAAACAAAAACAAAAAAATTTCAAATACTTAGCAGCAAAACTTTTCAACAGATTGCCTTTCAATACTATAGTTTCATCCATATGATTCAGCTGTCAATGACTACCAGAAGTCTGAACAGTTACAACGATAGTGTTGAAATTACATTTTTAGTTAATTAAATTTATAATCCTTTTTAGTCTGAATTCTTTAGGTCTGGTCTTCTTTATTCTAGGCTCTTCGTTCATATCATTTTGACTTTTTTTTTTTTTTTTTGGAGACAGGGTCTCACTGTCACCCAGGCCGAAGTGCACTGTGGCATGATCATAGCTCACTGCAACCTCAAACTCCTGGCTCAATCAATTCTCCTGCCTCAGTCTCCCAAGTAGCTGGAACTACAGGTATGAGCCATGCCCCCCTTAATTTTTTCTATTTTTGGTAGAAATGAGGTATCAATCTTGCTCAGGCTGGTCTTGAACTCCTGACCTAAAGCAATCCTCCCGCCTCGACCTCCCAGAGTAAGCCACCACACCCAGCCAAAACTGATTTTTAAATAATGTTTTGGAAATCAACCTGTTGCCAATAAATAAGTTAGAGAATTAGGCAGCATATCATAGTTGTTTTTAAAAAAATTATTTCTAAGATAGGCAATAAAATTGATAGAAAAATGTTTTTAAGCAGTTGACTGTGGACTGGACCAAAAAGCAGTGTAGAAAAATCCTAAAGCCTTGTTGCAATCTATTTTAAACCTTCAGTTTGGGCAGCAGCTGAGTATTTAGGACTGAGATGCTAAATACTTGTTGGAGACAAAGCTGTTGTCCTAACAACTGAAGGAGTATTTAGATATTACTTTGGCTTTATTTCAAAAAATGAAGGTAGGGAAGAAAGCAGGGAAAAAGCAGAATAGTGAGGAAATATTACTTGTAGATGACACATAAACTGTCAACTTGTTTCTTGGTTCACACTCTAGAAGCAATTCTATTTTGGAACTACATATATAAATATCAACAACGCTAATCTTAGGTTTATATCTTTTGTAAAAAAGTCAAACAATTTGTTTTATTTCTTATAAACCTTTGTGTTTTTCAACATTGATTTTTAAAAAACTTTTGGGATAGACTATCAGCAAATCTCTGGAGTTTAGTGTAAAAGCCTCCCAGTATTCTCTATTACAAAAGCAATAGTAATGCCAAATGACAGGCAGAATGAGAAAAGTAAAACTAACCTCTTTGGAGAAGATGGCTGAAAATCAGCCATAATGTTTGGGCTAGCTCACCTTTGTTTTTTTGAACTGGTAATCTTGAAACTCCTGAACAACCACAAATAAGTTATCAACTGATCTCAAACAATGAACCTGGGGAGGAAAAAAAAAGTTAGAAACAAATTCTGAGAAAGCTTTTGAACAGCACAGCCATCAACAATTAAATATTTAAAAAATAGGCATAATAATTTTAAAGCAGATACTACCTCTATTTTGTACTTTAAAATTTTCCCCTCTCCCTAGTATCCCAACTCTTTGGTTACCCATCAGCTTCTGCTCTTCCCCTACTGAAAGGACAAATGGAAGGACAGAAGCTTGAACTGTTTTGTAGGCAACATGTGTTTGGGAGAAAAGGGAAAGATGAAGACATTCAAGTGGGCTTTATCATATTTCCCTCATGGCTCTCTATGGGACAGTATATTGCAGTGGTTAAGAGCAGAGAGGTTGAGCTCCAGCTTTGTGATTACTAGCTGAGTGACCCTGGGCAAATTATATATTCTTCCTAAACCTAATGATTAATGAGGATAATAACAGTGTCTATCTTCACAAAGCTGCTGGGGCTATTAAATAGAATACTGGATGGAAAACATCTGCTTACTAATTCATTCCACAAATATTTATACGGTGCCCACTATATGCCAGACACTAAAGCTTGGGATATGTTGGTGCAAAAAAACAGACAACAATGCCTGCTCTCATGTTGCTTATGTGGTAACCAGAGATATATCTTAGTTTTTACTGCAGTGGGATGGCAGTCTGTTGACCTTCAAATGATTCCTAATTACTTTTGGGAAGAATTTCTTTGAAAAAGATTAAAAGAAAAATTTCTGATGCGTCATCACCAAACTCTAAACTAGTCTTCAGCTTGACTCTGAAGTAAGTAAGTTAAAGATTCTTTCTGGTGAATCCAATCGTCAAGGAATACTAAGATCACTTCTAAAAATATAGCAAACCTATTAATACTACAGGTTGAGCATCCTGAATCTGAAAATCTGAAACTTTTTGAGCACTAACACAATGTTCAGTGGAGCATTTTGGATTTTCAGATTCGGGATGCTCAATCCAAAAAAATCTGAAATCCCAAACACTTCTGGTCCCAAGCATCTCGGATAAGGGATACTCTACCTGTAGTCAAAAGTACAAATCAGTACCAAATTGAAAATGCAATAATAATTTAAAATCATCTGATTTGGAGCAGAGCAATGAAAATCAAGAGGGATTTTACAGGGGTCTATAAACTGGATAACCACAAAATGAATTTAGAAAACTATTTTAAATATTGCTTCATTCAAACCTGAGCCAGACTTTCCACTGCAATGACAAAATATATCTTGCCACGGTCTCTGCTGATTTTGCATGATGACCCCAATTTCTCTCTCACTTCATCTGCTGCTGTTTGCTCAAAGCCAGTAGGTACAGTGGCTCCAATAGTGACTAGAAGCTCAGACTCACTTCTGAGGTCATTTTCTGTCACTTGTACAGATCTCTGGTTCTCGTGAAGGTTCACATCTAGGAGTTGGTTAGTGGCTTCTTGAATGTCAGACATGTCGGCAATGCTTCCAAGATCCCTAAAACAGCCCCTTTAAAATTAGTACAGAAAAGAAAAAGAAATAAAGCCTAAATATTATCATCTTATATTTCAATTATAATCAAAACATCTTCTTTGGAGGGCAGGATAAACAAGGCAACATAACGGATATTGCCATATTCAGTCAACACATCTGATTAAGTATCAAGCAAAGTTAAAAGATTTGAATAAATATGGGCATAGAGTGAAGGTCGTAAAACATGTTGTCATTATTAAGGAAGCAATACAGGAACCATGGAAGAAAAGGAGACAGGCAAAAAGTATTTCCACATCATGCGATGTTTGGTTTGGAGTTACCTATGTTGATAAAAACCATCTCATAACCACCAATAGAGATGGTGGAATACATTCAGATATATTTCTGCACCTATTTCTACTAGCAAGAGGTTAAGAGCATGGGGCTTTGGAGTTTCAGATAGATATGGGTTTGAATTCTTGCTGCCACCACTTAGGTTAAATGACCTAAAGCCAGTTAATTCTCCCAAGCCTCAAAATGGAGTAGAGCTGTTGGGACACGTAAGAGTAACACACTTCCAGGCCAGTGATTACAACTTGTTAATAGGATGTCTATCTTCCCTCCTCCTGTGAACGGGAGAGCGTTTCGTGTACTTAGAAATGTTTAACCGAACACCTACTGCCTGATGATTATAAATACTTGAACGCCTACTACTTGCCAGGCTCTGGGATCCACGCATGGGCACCAGGAGAGATCTCAGAAATATCTGAAATAGCAAACCGCATTTGCTGTATCTGAGCATCTGTGTGTTCGGGGAGGGCGTGGCAGGGGCGGTGCTAGGGAGGTGAGGGATCAGTAGCTCTCACCAGGTTTTCAAAGCGTTTGTGACTTAAAACGACTTAGGTGAGTTAAGAGTACACGCTGTCCTAGTGCTGTGCCAGGGACAGGCAGCAGCGTTTAACACCAGGTCAGCTCCTGCCCTTAAGGACCTCGGAGTCACTGTGAATGCCATCTCCACCTTCTTTTTTTTTTTTTTTCATCTCCACCTTCTAAATAAAGATAGCCGGAGTCAGCGAGAGGACACGTCCTTCCCAAGGTCAAAGAGCCAATCAGTGGTGCAGAATAGACCAGAACTCACGTCTCCCGACTCCCACCCACAGGGCCCGCGGTCACCGGAGTCGCGGGGCGCGGGTGACGGGCAGGGAGAGGCAGCGAGACGGGCTTCACCGCGGCGCTGGCCTCGGCCGCAAGACAAAGGCCGTCCCTCCGTCCTGAAGCTGAGTCGCCAGAGGAGCCACAACCCCGCCGTTTCCACCCGCCACTCAGTTACCGGCCGCCGGCGCTGACCAGTCCAGCTCCGGCACCCCGCCGGCCTCGCGCGCGAACTGGTGACGCCGACGGAAGCCGGCCCCGCCACCCCGGAAACGGAAGTTAGGCCACAGGTCATAAGTCATGGCAACTCCCCTCTAGGGACGGGCGCCCGGACGCAGGCGTGAGGAGAGGCGCATGCGCGGGAGGTTCCGCGCGGCGGGAGTGCGGGTCCTTCCGGAAGCGGAGCGCGGGGAGTCGCGCTGACGTAGCTGGCTGCGTCGAGCGCTGGGAACGCGCCTCGCGGCCGGCGTCTCGTTTGAAGCAAACCTCATTTTGGCGTCGCAGAGCCTGAGTCGCAGAGAAGTGACGTATCTTTCTCAAAATGCCAAGCGACTGGGTCCTGATTCCTATGTTGAGTTCGGTATTTTTGCAATAGTGTGGACAGTGTTTAACCAACAGATAGTTTGTTATTTTAGTGTGAATTCCTGGTAAACAACTCTGGAGCTGCCTCTTTTTTTTTTTCCATTAAAAATCCACTAGTTATTGAGAAGCCAGACCAGAGGGGAAAAAATAAGTAAATAAAAAGATAAAAATCCACTGGTGACTGCTGCTAACTGGAGTGTATATTCAGGGCAGCTTCAGTCTATGCTCTGGGTGGCGATACTCAAGCTTGGCCCAGACAAGTTCTCTGCTTCTATTAATTTTGCCTCGACTTCTTCCTTTTAGGCCAACGAAAGTTAAGAAACTTTCACTGAAAGGGCAGTGTAAAACGGGCAGAGGACTTGAACATAGTACCGGAAGTTCGGTGCTCGTCCCCGAGGCTGAATCAGAACCAAGAACGAGGACAAGTGGTTTGAGGAAAAGGAAAGAGAAGTCTATTAATTTGCGGGCAAGGGAGGAGGGCGGTGGACTCAAAGACTGCCATCCCGACTTGAAGCAGAAAAACAGGGTTTTCAAAAGGGGGGGTTTCGGCAGTTGGGCTGGGATCTATGTGACCAGTGTCACATACCCTGGCTGTGGTTCAACAGTAATCGGTGGATTTGGTAGCCCTTATCTCTGAGACCTCATCCCCCTTGTGACCTTTGTCAGGACAGTTCTATTGAGCCATCTCGAGTGGTTTAAAGATGCCAGAAAACAAACAGCAAAGAACATTTTTCTGTCCCTTTGATGACAGGTTTTAATTCCCAGAAAGGGTGGGAGAGTTTAAAAAGACAATTCATAAAACATTTTGCTGCCCTACTTCAGACCTTTACCTCTGTTACAAATAGAGATTTCTCCAAAGATACACAAATGGCCAATAAGTGAGACAGAGCAGGGACCCCTCCTAGGGACCTGCGGAGGTAGGGTAGGGGCCAAGCATGGAAGTAAAGGAAAAATCTTGAGTCCTTTCAAGGGATATTCCAGGCACCTAGCTAGCCTTGAAAAGT
Source organism: Lepilemur ruficaudatus (assembly GCA_963574885.1). Classification (NCBI taxonomy): domain Eukaryota; kingdom Metazoa; phylum Chordata; class Mammalia; order Primates; family Lepilemuridae; genus Lepilemur; species Lepilemur ruficaudatus. Next base: position 7,123 of record CAUYRT010019132.1, read on the forward strand.
AAATTAGCAACCTGATAAGCAAGGAGATAGTAATAAGTAGTCCACCAAGCAAGCCGGAATCAGGAGGTGTTTTAGTTCCCTATGAAAACTAAAAGATTCTAGCTTTTTTTTTTCTTTCTTTTTTTGAGACAGAGTCTCACTCTGTCACCCTGGGTAGAGTACAGTGGCGTCATCATAGCTCACCACAACCCCAAACTCCTTTTTTTTTCCTTTTTGAGACAGAGTCTTTTTCTGTCACCCAGGTTACAGTACAGTGGCATTAGCCTAGCTCACAGCAACCTCAAACTCCTGGGCTCAAGCGATCCTCCTGCCTCAGCCTCCCAAGAAGCTAGGACTACAGGTATACACCACTATGCCTAGCTAATTATTTTTATGTTTTAAAGAGATGAGTTTTCAATATATTGCCCAGGCTTGTCTCAAACTCCTGGCCTCAGGGGATCCTCTCGCCTCAGCCTCCAAAAGTTCTGGGATTACAGGTGTGAGCCACTGTGCCCAGCCTATTGGAGTATTAAATGTTTTTTGTTTGTTTGTTTTTTGAGACAGAGTCTCACACTGTTACCTGGGCTAGAGTGCCTAGTGTCAACCTAGCTTACAGCAACCTCAAACCTCAAACTCCTGGCTTCACACGATCCTCCTGTCTCAGCCTCCCAAGTAGCTGGGATTACAGGCATGTGCCACCAGTCCTGTCTAATTTTATCTATTTTTAGTTGCCTGGCTGATTTTTCTATTTTTAGTAGAGACGGTGTCTCACTCTTGCTCAGGCTTGTCTTGAACTCCTGAGCTTGAGCTGTCCTCCCGCCTCAGCCTCCCAGTGCTAGGATTACAGGCGTGAGCCACAGCACCTGGGGCTTTAAATGTATTTTTGACTTATGATATTTTCTACTTACAATGGATTTATTGGGACATAAGGAACATTTGTACTAGGTATATTGAATCTGTACTAGGTATAGAGAATTGAAAACAAGTGTTCGAACAAAAACTTATACGTAAATGTGCCTAGCAGCATTATTCATTTTGCCAAACAGTAAAAAAACAAACAAACAAACAAACAAAAACCAATGTTCATCAGCTAATGAATGGACAAAGAAATGGAGTGTATTTACACAGTAGAATATGATTCAGCCGTACAGGTAATGAAATACTGTGATATTATGATATATTGGTTTTCCTCCGTAGTTCATAACTTCCATTGCCCTTGTTACGGTAAACATAATCTCTCTCTCTCACTTTCTTCCTGCCTTCCTTTCACCTGCCCACTTGGCAGGACTCTAATCTAATTGTGGGTCATATAAAACCCTCATTCCAGAGAGGGTCTTGCCCCATACCCTGCAAGAAGGAATGCTACAGAGAGGACAATAAGAATCTGAACAGACAGGGCTTGCTGGGTTTTGATCGTACCCTTTTTGTCCAATCACATTGCAACATGGTTGTTCATGCTTCAATCATGGATGTCTCCATAAAAGGCCCAAAGGACAGGTTTCAGGGAGCTTCTGGATAGCTGAACATGTGGAAGTTCCTGGAGGATGGTGCACTCATGGAGGGCATGGAAGGTCCACACCGCTTCCCCCATACCTCATGCTATGCATCTCTTCATCTGTATCCTTTGTAATATCCTTTATGATAAACTGGTAAATGTGTTTCCCTAAGTTCTATGAGCTGCTCCAGCAAATTAATTGAACCTAAAGAGGTGGTCATGGGAATGTAGCCAGTGCCTGTTTTTTAATGCTCCGTTTTGAAATTATCTTTCCCATTTCTTCATGAGGAAATACTGACCATTACTCTCGTTTCCACCAGGCACTCCCTGCACAAGTTTTCCTTATCTAAGTGTGTGCTTGTCTGGAAGTTCCAGAGACTGAATCTTGAAACAACCCAGACCCCCACCAGGAGATCACTTCAAGGCTGCAGTTAATCTATTGATAAACAGCCTTTGGGATAACACCAGCCTGTTCATCAGGTGGAGCAATAATTCAAGATTGTCATCACACTGACCAGCACCTCCTTGCCACTCCTACATGGCTTTCATACCAAAGTCCCTTTTTAAACCTGTACCCTCAGCCTAAGACTTTGAAATGGCTTCTTTGAGGCCCAAGCCTTGTCCCTTTCCCCACTGCTAGCTCTGGCGTAAAGTACTTTCTTTCACTACACCTCATCCTTGTTATTGGCTTTTGCAAGCAACAGGTAGCTAAGCCTGTACTTGATTGTAGGAACTCCAGCTTGAACCCAGTCAGTCAGAAGTTCTGGAGGTCTGGACTTGTGAATGATTTCTGAAGTGGGGGGCAGTCTTGGGGACTGACCCCTCAACCTGTGGTATCTGTAAACTAAAAATAAAATTGTAAGCACCCCTGCTGACTATAAACTAAAAATAAAATCGTAAGTCCCCTCTGGGACAAGAGGATTACAGAAAAACTTTAAAATTGAGTTCCCAGCCATGAAGGAAAGGAAGGTTGGACATGCCTCATTATACCCCCTCCTCTTTGGAGTTTAGACATGACAACTGACCAACATTAATGTTAAAACAGAGATCATAAGACTGACAAAACACACCCTTTGTGACAATAAAATACTAAAGTATTAAGAGGACCTAAAGCCATGCAGGGCAAAGGTTAAGTCACACCTGCAGGCCGTTAATTTACAGATCACTTTGAATACATTGTGACTTGTTCTCTGATAATCCCCTTATCTTAACTCAAGCATTCCTTTCTACTGACGCCAAGTCTTAGACAAGGCTGTATTTCTTTAACCAATTACAAATCAAAGAATCCATTGAACCACCTGTAACCTGTAAGTCCCCACTTCATGATGTGCTGCTTTTTTGGGCCCAACCAATGTACATCTTCCATTGTATTGATTTATGATTTATCTGCAATTCCTGTCTCCTGAAAATGTATAAAACCAAACTATAACCCAGCCACCTTCAGGCACATTTTCTAAGGGTTTCTTGAGACTCTGTTCTCTGGGCCTGTCATATTCAGCTCAGAATAAACCTCCTTAAATTATTTTACAGAGCTTGAGTTTTTTTTCCATGAACAGATCTGATGCCATCTCCAGGTAGGTAGTGTTAGAATTGAATTGAGGACACCCAGTAGGTGTCTGCTGCAGAACTGATTGCTCACTTGGTGACACGGAGAAGCCCCCACATCTGGTCACATAAGTATTCTGTGTTGATTGTTGTGGTGTGAGAACAGAGGGAAAACATGGTTTGAGTTTTCCCTAAACATTTGGTGTTAGAGGAGTGGGTTTTTCTGGAAGGGATCTAGCTCATGGAAACATGAGGTTTGGGAAGAGAAAGGATAAAAGGGTGGGGGGTGAGGAACCTTTGATTCCTGGGTGGCCATGGTCTCCCATGGTATGGAGCTACCACAGTGCTTTGTTCAGTTACTAAAGATAAAAGTGACCAATGGAATTTAGAGACGGATCCAACTGCTGGAGAGATGGTTTACTGAATACATGAGGAAATGCAAATTAAGAAAAAGCAAACTATTCAATCCCTTGGTTATTGTTATTGTTGGGACTCAGAAACTGATACCCCAGTTTTGACATGCTGAGCTAAAAAGCCTCAAGGTCCCTCTGATGCCCCTTCCCCCAGCCTTCTCTCCCAAAACATAGGGTAAAGTTGTTCTCTGAAGTTCCTTTATCTGCCTAGAGTCCAGACCAACCAAGGAGAACAATTGTTTTTTCTTCCCCTCCCTGTTATTATCTATAGCAGACAAGAAGACGAAGAAGGTAACCAAAGCTGAACAGACCCTTTCACAAGACAATGTCTGTCTCTCAGACACATCTAAATTCCAAAGAGAACTATTTCCAATTAATCTGTTTCCTATCCATTCATTCTCCCCTAGTAACAATTTATTGCCCCTTAACAGAATTTCTCTTCTCCCTCCTCTCATAACCTGTTTTTGGCAATGCTGTGAGCCTACATTCCTTCTGTAACCTCAAGATGGCACATAAGCTTCTGCATCCCATTGGAGGACTGGATTTTCATTCTGAAAGCTGCCACATGTACATGTTAAATAAATTTTTATGCCTTTTCTCTGGTTAATCTACCTTTTGTGAATTGATTTTTCAGGTAAAGTTCCCCTTAACCCCCTACTTTAGTTATAATAGCTAAAATGAAATTAAAAGATTGCTGGCTCTAACCTTGATGCTACACCGAACTCAGAATTCAGTGAGTCTGAGCTTCAGCTACTAGCCTCAGAGCACCCCTCAAGGGCAAAATTATACAAGGACAACAGGATGTACCTCTTAGACCTGTGGTTACCGAGAATGTAGTCAATGTGGGGAAGGGGCAAAACCAAGTAACTATTGAAACGGAGGGTACAGTGTGAAGCAGTTGTTTTATTGTGTAGATCAGTGTCATCAGCTTCCTGAGGAAACTTTACTGAAGTGGATTCTGAGAGTAGCCAATTTAGGGGCAGTGTACCCATACCAGACCAGTCTGGCTCAACTTTCTTTTTTTTCCCAGACAGAGTCTCTGTCTGTTCCTCCCTCGCTCCACAGAGTGCAGTGGCGCCATTCATAGCTCACAGCAGCCTCAAACTCCTGGGCTCAAGCCATGCTCCTGCTTCAGCCTCCCTAGTATCTGGGACTACAGGCATGTGCCAAGATGTCCAGGTAATTTTTTTCTATTTTTAGTAGAAACAGGCATCTCACTCTTGCTCAGGGTGGTCTCAAACCCCGGACGTCAAGCGATCCTTCTGCTGTGGCCTCCCAGAGTGCTAGGATTACAGGTGTGTTCCACCACACCTGGCCTGGCTCAACTTTTATATAACTAAGTTGTGAGTTGTTTTTCAGTTGTCATGGACCTGCAGGTTGAAGGGCATGTAACCTGAGCATGCCCAGATGAACCAAGAGTGCAACCATGGGTGGGCCTAAGTGCTTGGACTGAGGCATAGGAATGGAATTAAGAAGCAGATATCACATGGCAGGATCCAGGATCCAATCAGATTGAGCTCTAGTGTCACCCCATGGCAGAATCCAGTCAGTATGTTTCCTGGCATCACACCATCGAAAGATCCTGTCAGATCATGCCTCATTACCCTCTGACTATAAACCCAGCCCAACCTCCCAACACACTGATTTGTAAACTATCCCACTGTGCTCTTTACCTGTGCCAAGTAATAAAACCCTCTTGCCATAATCACCTTGGCTGTGCCTGTTGACACGATACCTGCCGAGTGGATGGGCCTCCCTCTGCACTTGGGAGGTAACAGCAGTGTCTTTGGTTTTTTTTTTTTTTTTTTTGAGACAGACTGTCACTCTGCTGCCCGGGCTAGAGTGAGTGCCGTGGCGTCAGCTAGCTCACAGCAACCTCAAACTCCTGGGCTGAAGGGATCCTTCTGCCTCAGCCTCCCAAGTAGCTGGGACTACAGACATGCACCACCATGCCCGGCTAATTTTTTCTATATATTTTTAGTTGGCCAATCAATTTCTTTCTATTTTAAGTAGAGACGGGGTCTCGCTCTTGCTCAGGCTGGTTTTGAACTCCTGACCTTGAGCAATCTGCCCGCCTCGGCCTCCCAGAGTGCTAGGATTACAGGCGTGAGCCACCTCGCCCGGCCGGTGTCTTTGGTTTTAAACGCTGCAGAGTGAAAGAACATGTTTGGCTGATGCAGGACCCACAGCTCACAACGGGACAATCACAGGTAGCTATACGTGATTCAGACGCAGGAGGTTATTCCGAACAGAATGGCCTGCATGAGAGACAGGATCAAAGCCACACTAAAGTTTGTTTATCCTGAGAAGGGGGGCTGTCTGTCTCCATCTATAAATGCCAGGTGGAACACCCCAAGTGAAGCAGCTGATATGCTTCCTGTGGCGAGCCGTGTGGGACTGGCTGTATGACGACCCAGATATTCACCTGCTGAATATGCTCATGAGAAATAAAAATAAAATCCTAACCCGTTCAATTGACGCCCTCTTGGCAAAGGGACCTCAGAGGTGCTTTGAAACTGAGTTCCCAGGCTGGGCGAGGTGGCTCACACCTGTAGTCCTTGCACTCTGGGAGGCCGAGGCGGGTGGATCGTTTGAGCTCAGGAGTTTGAGACCAGCCTGAGCAAAAGTGAGACCCCGTCTCTACTAAAAATAGAAAGAAATTAGCTGGGCAACTAAAAATATATATAGAAAAAATTGGCTGGGCATGGTGATGCGAGCCTGTAGTCCCAGCTACTCGGGAGGCTGAGGCAGGAGGATCACTTGAGCCCAGGAGTTTGAGGTTGCTGTGAGCTAGGCTGACACCTTTTTTCTTTTTTTGAGACAGGGTCTTGCTCTTATCACTCAGACAGTGGTGTCATCATAGCTCACGCCAGCCTGGAACTCCTGGGCTCAACGGATCCTCTGGCCTCACCCTCCTGAGTAACCGGGCTATAGATGCATGCCACCACACCCACTAATTCTTTTTTTATTTTTTGTAGAGATGGAGTCGTGCTATATGGCTCAGGCCAGTCTTGAACTCCCGGCTTCAAGCAATCCTCCTGCTTTGGTACCCCTCCCAAGGTATTGGGATTACAGGTATAAGTCTGGCCTTATTTCTTGCTTTTTCATTTTTAGGTGCTATCTATGGACTCTGTTATAGTACTTGAGGTTTAGCCTATTAACGTTACTACCATGCTATTTCCCCATTCCTTCTCCTGCTATTATAGTTATAACCCAATACAGTTTAAGGAGCTCAATGTTAAATTTACCTTTGTAAGTGCAAGTGATATAGTAAACATCTTGTTCTTTTTTTTTTTTTTTTTTGAGACAGAGTCTCACACTGTTGCCTGGGCTAGAGTGAGTGCCGTGGTGTCAGCCTAGCTCACAGCAACCTCAAACTCCTGGGCTCAAGTGATCCTCCTGCCTCAGCCTCCTGAGTAGCTGGGACTACAGCGCGCCACCATGCCCGGCTAAGTTTTTTCTATATGTTTTTATTTGGCTAATTAATTTCTTTCTATTTTTAGTAGAGATGGGGTCTCGCTCTTGCTCAGGCTGGGTAAACATCTTGTTCTATCAGCTGCCGACAGCATACTTGGTCCTTCACACTGTGAGATTAGGGTTTCATTAGCACTCCTGGCCTTTCCTCTGTGTAATTCCCTATCTATTTCCTTAAAAGAGGATCCCCCTTGGCAGATTGGACTCCAGTGGGGACATAATTGAAAGAAGGGATGTCCCCTCCACCTGCTTCTCATTCAATAAGCTACTGCAATTCCATCTCCCCTAAGAGAACCTTTTGGGACCTCGCTGGGAAATAAGAGACATGTCTACAATCCTATTAATGAATTGATAGCCTAGGAGTCCATGAACCTTTAACCCAAAGGACCTTTGTCCTGTTGGGTGTGAATAACCAGAGGGAAACACAATCAGCTTTGGCTGCGCCTTAAGCAAGCAGAGGTTATTTACTTTTCCCACGCCCCGTCAAGCCACAGGCTGCAAAACTGCATTAGTAATATATAACAGAGCTCCCGGGTGGAATTGGTGACATCACAGTGAATTTTCAAGAGAATGCATGTGCAATTCGTGCAATGTATTACCCTCTTTGAATTTCACATCGATAAGCAAGTTGATGTAGTATGAAGGAGCTCGTTCCTTTGGAAATGGGCTGTACCTTCACTGTCACTGAGACTTCAAGGAGAGAAAGCCCATGGTGAGCTGGGCGGGACACTCCTGCCATCTAGTGGTGACTCGCGGCTCTTTCAACGCACGGAAAACACGACAGGAACTGAGTCAGTGGAGGAGTCAAATCCAGCAGATGTCCTGAACCTGGGAAACGTCCCTCTGTGGACGCCGAAGATCTAAAAGAGCACTGACAAGGGGCACGGTTGCAGGTAGACACAGACAGGCCTCAGGTCTCTACCACGAAAAGTGGCAGCTATAGAAGGAAACAGGAAGTGCAACAAACAAGCAAGAGAGGCCAGTCCTGGGCGGGACCCCTCAGCAGTGGTCACTGCAGCAGCACCGTGGGACCAGGGGCAAAGCAGAATCAGCAGCAAGGTCCACAGGGGCGCTGATGACAGGGTCACATGGGCTCGGGACCATCGGTCAGCAACAGCCCCGGAGACAGTGGTCTAGGGGTGGTGCACTGCTTGACGAGGAGTGAACTAGTCAGGGCTCTGAGGATACAACTACAGTGGTCAACATTCATAGAGGACATGCCTGGTCCAGGCAGAGTTTACCTGTATTATCTCCTAACAGCCTCATGGGGACAGATATTGCTCCCAACCCTGTTACACATGGAAATGGAGGCTAACCAGCCAGCCCAAAGTCACAGAGCTCATGAAACTCAGAGCCAACACTCAAACACAAACCAAGGTGTTTTGACCCCAGCTGCAGGTCTCTTAATGACAGTCACACATTGCTTAATGATGGGGATGTGTTCTGATAAGCGTGTTGTTTGGTGATTTTGTCATTGTGCAAACATCACAGAGTGCTTACGGGCACCTACCTAGGTGGTATAGCCTGCTGCACACCCAGGCTGCGTGGCGTCACCTGTCGCGCCTGGGTGGTAAGCCTGCGCAGTTGCTACTGCGCTGCGTTCTGCGGGCAGCTGCAGTGGTGGGTGTTTGTGTGTCTCAACATGTCTAAACACAGAACAGCTATAATCATCTTACGGGACTCCTTCCGTATTTGCGGTCCACCATTGACCGAAATGTTTTCATGCAGCGTCTTCCTACGCCCCTCAGGGAGGAGGGAACGTGGGGTTCAACCCCTCAAACTCTGCTTCATATTGCGGGGTGGTTGTGATTAAGACTGTAAGGCGATTAAGCTCGGTTCTGGATCTGCCACCCCCTTGCATGAGGAGAGTTAGCCTTTCGGGAGCTAGTTTTCCCTAACTGGAAAGTGGGAATAAAACGGTGACTGTCTCACGAGTGGCTGTGAAGATTCACTGAGATCATGTAAAGTTTCTGGCACAGGCCACATGAGGTAGATTGCTTGCAGAGATGCTTTCCAGCAGTTCTTCCCATTGTTGTGAGGACCACTACTCTTTTCCACTAGCGGCAGAGTCTGGGCTGGGTTTTTTTTTTTTTTTTTTTTTGAGACAAAGTCTCGCTCTGTTGCCCGGGCTAGAGTGCCGTGGCATCAGCCTAGCTCACAGCAACCTCAAACTCCTGGGCTCAGGCGATCTTCCTGCCTCAGCCTCCAGAGTAGCTGGGACTACAAGCATGTGCCACCATGCCTGGCTAATTTTGTCTATATATTTTTAGTTGTCCAATTAATTTCTTTCTATTTTTAGTAGAGATGGGGTCTCGCTCTTGCTCAGGCTGCTTTTGAATTCCTGACTTTGAGCGATCCTCCCACCTCGGCCTCCCAGAGTGCTAGGATTACAGGCATGAACCAGCGCGCCCGGCCTTATTTTTTAAAATGTTTGATTACTTTTAGTCTTTCTCCCTTTTCTTTCCACTCTTTGTCCCTTTCCTCTTTTCTCTCTTCCTCAGACATTGCATATTCTCTCCTACCCTTATGGTGGTCAGCCAGGGACCCTCAGAGAAGGGAAGGTTTTGGAACTTTGTCTTGGATGAAATGTAACTATCTATGATTCATAGCTGACTTAGGACTGCACATCAAATTCTGTGGTGAGGTGAGCCCAATTCTGGTGCTACTGAATATTTTAACAAGGGTTCTAGATTATTGAAAATGGCAAATGTTATTAAGTTATAGCCTAACAAATCTGTGACTGTACATGTCTGTGAGTGTGTGGGTGTTTCTAGTGCCTGTTGGTGAGTAACCATGCTACTCTTGGCAGTAGAAATGTGAGCAGAACCACGTAGGAGTGATTTAGCCAATTTGCTCTTCTCCTTTTCCTACATATGGAAAAGGAGATGTACTGCCACCAAGTATGTCAGTTCTTTCTCAGGCTGGTAGCATTACAGAGTCCCTGTTGAAATGCAAGCTGGGCTGGCAGAAACTAGAATCCTATGTCCTCATAAGATTTGTTTGTCAAGGTAAATCCCGTACATTTTAAAAGCATGACTTCCCAGGGCTAGATAGGAAAATAAGCTTTGCACCTCTCACCAGAACCAGTTGTACAGATGTCTCCACTTCCTTGCATCTAGACCATCAGTTCTTAAACATGCTCCCTTAATGGGGTCAAAAGACCCCAAGATACACGTACCCATCCATTCCACTTCTGGGGGAAAAGAATTTGGTGATAACAAAAAATGAGAAAGGAACAAAATAACAACCCCAAATGACAGCATCATAGCATTTATGCATGAACAAAATGATCAAAAATAGAAAAACAGCCAGTTGCAGTGGCTCACGCCTGTAATCCTAGCACTCTCGGAGACTGAGGTGGGAGGATTGCTTGAGGCTAGAAGTTTGAGACCAGTCTGAACAAGAGCGAGACCCCGTCTCTACAAAAAATAGAAAAATTAGCCAGGCATGGTGGCTCATGCCTGTGGTCCCAGCTACTCGGGAGGCTGAGGCAGGAGAATCGCTTGAGCCCAAGAGTTTGAGGCTGCAGTGAGCTATGATGATGCCACTGCACTCTGTCTAGCCGGGGTGACAGAGCAAGACCCTGTCTCAAAAGAAAAAAAAAAGAAAGAAAAAGAAAAAAACCCAGCATTGTTCAATACATGAAATAACACATACAAGAAGGGCTGTAAAGGAAACTCAAAACACCATGAAGTACTAAAAAGAAAATCCTTCTTGAAAATCATGCAGACTCCAGCAATGTATGCTCTCACACATCGCAGCAAGAAATTTGCATCATTGCCAAACTTTCTGTAGAAGCCAAAGTTTTCAATAATTGGCAGTACTGCACTATTTTTTAGTGAATATAAAATTTTAATTACCTTTAATAATTAACAAAGGAAGCTATTAAGTACTTAGTCTTATGTAAAAATGAAAGCCCCCAGTCTTGCATGGCGTTTGCTCTGAGAATTAAAGAGAGAACTTGCATTTTTCTTTTTCTTTCTTCCGAGACAGAGTCTACTCTGTCTCCCTCGGTAGAGTGCAGTGGCATCATCCTAGCTGACTGCAGCCTCAGACTCCTGGGCTCAAGCGATCCTCCTGCCTCAGCCTCCCGAGTAAATGGGATTACAGGTACTTGCCACGACAGCCGGCTAATTTTTCTATTTTTAGTAGAGACGGGGTCTAACTCTTGCTCAGGCTGATCTTGAACTCCTGAGCTCAAACAATCCTCCTGCCTTGGCCTCCCGGAGTGATAGGATTACAGGCGTGAGCCACCTTGCCTGGCCAAACTTGCATTTTTAAATCTCTTCACGGTTCATCTGGAAGACTCCAGTATTCTGCAAGTATGCTTGGAAACACTCTGGCCTAAATTACTATGACAGCCTTGTTTCTGAGCTTTCTCTCCTCTTCTGTCCTTGAACCTGTAACTTTCCTCCAAGTCTTTGAGTAACAATCTGATCTGTACATTAAAACGACCACTCTACTGGTAAAGTATAATAATCTGGTAAAACCTTTCTGGAGGAGTATTTGGCCACAGATTCAAAGTCTTAAAAACATGAATCCTCATTGGCCTGGCAATTCCAGTCCTAAAGAAAAAATTAGGATAGCACAAAAATATATGTCCAAAGATGTTTATTATGGTGTTTTTTTTATATTAGAAAATATAGAAAGAACCCTAAAAGTAATAGAGAATTGATTAGATGGTATTTTCATCTAATAGGATCCTATGTTTTCATTATAAAGATAACAAAGAGACTTATTGTTGTACGAAAATTGTTCAAAAGACTTTTTTTTTTTGAAACAGGGTCTCCCTCTGCCACCCAGGCTGGAGTGCAGTGGTGGGATCAAAGCTCACTTTAGCTTTGACTTCCTGGGCTCAAGTGATCTTCCTGCCCTAGCCTCCTGAGTAGCTGAGACCATCATACCCTTTCTATGTTTGGTAGAGATGGGGTCTCACTCTTACTCAGGCTGGTCTTGAACTCCTGGCTTCAAGCAATCCTCCCACCTTGGCCTCTCCAAGTGCTGGGATTACAGGCGTGAGCCACTGTGCACAATGCAAATATTATTATTAATATTATTGTGCCCATATTAAAAATGAGGAAACAGAAGCTCAGGGCCCTGAGAATTTCTTTCCAATAGGTGATGCCGAAGTGATGTCTGCCAGATTGCCTGTCGAGCAGCTGATTGCTCTTCTTTGTTTTTCTTTACAGTTTCTGCCATGTTTTCTCCTTGTTGGCAGGAACCTAAGTCTTCTATTGATCTCTGTCCCCAGCATGAGGCACGGCAGGGGGCAGACACTCAGTAATTGTTGATCTGAATTTAGTTTCCACTTATATACATTAGAAGTTACATCTAGTTCCACTCTAGGGAAATGTCTGAAGGTGCCATTTAAAAGTCACTTATGAGTAAGTCCTTCTTTCACTCTATCTTAACATTGACCGAATGTACTCTGTCTTCTGTCACAGATCAGATGCTGGGGAGAGAGAGGGAGGGCAGGAAGGAGGGAAAAAGGGAGGAAGGGAGGAAAAAAGAGAGAGAGTGTATGTGTGAGAGAGAGAGAGAGAGAGAGAGAGAGAGAGAGAGAGAGAGAGAGAGAGAGAGAGAGATAGCTGTCACAAAAAAAAGACAAGAGAGATTGTGTGGTA
>CAUYRT010019133.1:0-10588 GCA_963574885.1 Lepilemur ruficaudatus
AATCTCTGTCCTGTGAAGCCTCTAAAATTTGGGGGGCAGTGTTTGTAACTGCAACACAATGTTGCCTGTTCTGTTTGCCTTTATTTCAGTTGAAAACTTTTGTATTTTTAGATTTCCATCTTGTTTTTGTATCCTTTGACTTGCTTTTACCATAAAGTATTGTCCAAGGGTTTCTTAATGACATCTACATATATTCTGGAATGAAATGACTTTTGAAAATAATGTACTATTATGTATAAATCATCTCCTGAATTTCAGATGCGAATTTGAGTTAAAAACATAAGGAATGATTTTATTAAAATGCTATATGAGTAATAGTATGCAAGATATACTCATTATGTTTTGTTTGATGTTTGTTCATTTCTTTTTACTGACAGGATACACTCTATGGTTTTCCTATAGTCACTAATTAAAGTGATCTTAATTTTCAGGTAACACGGCATTCCTATATTTATTAGGAATAAGCTCCTTAAAAATTATAGTTGTGGGTTAAATCCGTATATCTGGAACTATTTCTCTTTTTGATTAACACTATGGTGCTCAAAGGGTGGGAGCGAACACTGGGGAATTGGGGGGTGGGGTGGGGGGTAGACCCAAGTCTGAGCGATGTGGGGGGTCACGGGGGAGGGGGGGGATATGCTTGAAAAGTAGTTGGGGAGTGGAAGTAGGGGTCTCAATAGGGGAAAGGAATTCCTCAAAAACTGATTCATGTGATTAACTGTACACCTTGGTAAATTCACTGAAAATCATTTAGTTGTACACTTAAAATGGAGTGTTGGTTGTACGTAGGTACAGTTGGAGCGCTGTGTGTGTACTCTATGGACTACTTTGACAGAGTAGGTTTTTGAATGTAACAAGATAAGTCAACTTGAGTGGTAATATATTTTGGGAAATCAGCTCACTACAAATTGTGACTGTAAACATTGTACTGTAAATGCTTTGTAGTTTTCCACCAATTAAAAAAAAAATTGTTATCTCGGTACATTCATCTCAACATGACCAGGTGAAGGATAAACTCAGACACAAATGAATTTGGTAGAATTTCAGATAATGTTGAGTTAAATATCAAGAACAAAATAAAGTATAAAAAATTAATAAGCCATAACTGAGTTGGAAGGAACTTTTTCTAGAAGAAATAGTCTAGGACGTTCCCTTTGATTGACACATAGGAGGAAGGCTGCCTTCTCAGAAGGAATGAGCCATCTAGGATGCTACTTCTGTAGCATCTGGGGCAACATATTCCAGGCAGAGTGAATAAGAAGTGACTCTCAAATAATCAATAATGTGGAAATTGGACAAGAGCAGTTGAAAGATCAGAGGCCAAAGTTTATTAAGGAAGAAAGTAGAAGAGGTAAAGTCAGAAGCTTAAGCAGTAGCGTATCAGGCAGGCTAATGTTGAACATAAAAAAAAGGAGTTTAGAATACTAAGAGTAATGGGGGACTATTAGAGATATTTAATTAAGAAAGGATGTGCTCTGAGTAGCATTTTAAACAGATAGCTGCCTGCTATTTAGAGAACAGATTGGAAAAGGAAAAGACCAGAAGTACAGAAATTAGGTAAGCTGCTACTTCTGTAGTACAAGGGAGAGATGACAGTTGAAACAGGTTGGGAGTGGTGGAGTAAACATTTAAAATTCACTTTCATGGTCAAACCACAAATTTTCTGATGGTAATACATGTGTGGTTAGAAAATAAGGGCTTAATCAACTGAGCACATGATGATGCCATTTCCAGAAATAGGAAAGATTAGGGAAAAATAGATTTGATGAGAGAAAAAATTCAGCAGTTATATTTTGGTTATGTTAATGTTAATGTTAATTTGGTTATGATAATTTTTACTAAATCTGACAAGAATAGAGGGAATTAATGATGTGTGTTGCTACATCTCAAAGAACTGATTGGAATGGAAAGTAGAAGAAAAAAATCTTCTACCAGAAGATTTTGGTAAAAATTTTTTGGAAAAAATATTTTCTACCAGAAAAAATCTATTTAGGGCCCTTACATGGACTGAAGTTAAAATTTAAAAAAGTAAATCACTATGTTGCAGTTGGGTGAAAGTCTGCATCCCTCCAACAATTCTGGTAACCACACAAAGCATGTTACCCAGGGGGCATTATCCTGGTTTAAGGAGGCTAGGGCTGGGAGTGGTGCAGATCAGGTAGACTAAGCATCACTGCAAATTCATGTTAATGAGAGAAATATGTAAGACAATAAGCACAGCCACAGCTGCTATAACAAAAAAGGAAGTTTTCAGCTGAGAAACAAATTCTCTGATGTGGTTGCCTCCATCTTCCTTTCCTCTTTCCAGTAACCCTTCATGCTTCCAACTTCCTGAACCACAAATACAACTATAGTAAAATTTTGGTTCAGCTTATCCTTTGGCCTCAAAGATTAGATTCCATATAATATAGCCATAAAAAGAATGAAATCTTGCCATTTGCAACAACATGGACGGAACTGGAGAACTTCATGTTTAATGAAATAAACCAAGCACAGAAAGACAATTCTCACATGTTCTCACTCATATGTGGGAGGTAAATATTAAAAACAATTGATCTCATGGAAATGGAGAGTAGAATGATCATTATTAGAGGCGGGGAGGATCCTGGGAGGGAGAGATAAAGTGGGGATGATTAATGGGTTCAAAAATATAATTAGATTGTTAGATAGAATGAACAATATTTGATAGCACAACAAAGTGACTATTGTCAACATTGGGTCATTAAATATGAAATGTCCAATTTTCAAATCAAAAGTGTAGTTTACGATATTTAAAACAAGAAGCAGTACAATTAATCAAAGTATGCAACTAAACTATCAACACTTTCCATCTTAACCATAGCTTGTTTATGCCAGCAGCAAAGAAGCCTGGAGAGAGAGTAGCAATGAAACCACGAAAGACATTTCCCACAGCTTGTTGAGAATTGAATATTTTTCTTTTCAAGAAGTGGTCCAAAGCCTGGAAGAAATGGTAGTCAGTCAGTGAAAGGTCTGCTGAATACCGTGGATGACAGTGAGTTTCCAAATCTAGCTTGTGTCATTTAAGTAGCATTGTTTGTACAGTATGTGGTGGAGTGTTAAAATTTTAAAAAGTTTTGAAAGAAGATTGGCCTGTATCTATTGACCCATCTCAACTGCATAATCACAAGCATCCTCATCATTTTGTCCAATTAGTTACAATAGACATCCGCTGTAATGGACTGACCAGGTTTCATGAGGCTGTAGTAGATAATACCAGCACTGGACCACCAAACACACACAATTAACTTTTGGTGATAAATATTTGGTTTGGGGCTGTGTTTTGGTACTACATCTTTATCCAACCATTGTGCCAAACACTTGCAATTGTCAAAAAGAATCTATTTCTTATCACATGTAACAATATGACGTAGAAATGGTTTGCCTTTATGTCATGACAGCAAAGAAAAGCAAGCTTCAAGACAATTTCTCTGCTGAGGCTCATTTAATTCATGCAGAACTCATCTATCCAGCTTCTATTCTTTGCCCATTTGTTTCAAATGGTCTGATATTGTTGGAATAACAACGTCAAAGCTTGCTGCTAATTCACGCGTAGGTTGAGATGGATTCGCTTCTACTCTAGCTTTTAGCTCATCATTATCCACTTTGGTCTCAGGTTGCCCACGTGGCTCATTTTCAAGATTAAAATAACCAGAATGGAACTTCTCAAAGCATGGACATATGGTACATTCATTAGCCATGTCCTTCCCAAACACTTCGTTGATATTTCGAGCTCCCTGCACTGCATTGGTTCCATGGTGGAACTCACATTAAAAATAACACGATTTTTTGACTTATCCATAGTTTCACAAAAATTGCCCACCCCCCAAAATTTTGAAAGATAATCACAAACGAAACGTGTGTTCGCAAGACTGAGGATGTACCTTCACAATAAACATAAAACAAGAAGTGTCATAGCAAAATGTCAAAGATATCAAATGTGAAACTTAGTATGTCAGGAAATCAGATATTTCATACTTCATAACTTAATAACTGACTGGAATTGGAATGTTCCTCACACAAGGAAATGATAAATGCCTGAGGTGATGGATACCCCAATTACCCTGATTTTATTAATTCACATTGTATGCCTGTATCAAAAGGTCACTTGTACCCCATAAATATATACAACTATTATATACCCATAATAATTAAAAATAAAAAAATTAAAAAAAGAAAAGATTCAGATTCCGCTACCAAGACTGGTCCATCATTTTGCCTGTCTTCATTTAGACTCCTTTCCCAACTAACTTGAAAAGATTCCTTGGTGTTCTCAATACTGTCCTTTGCTTCTTAGGTTTCAGGTAACCTTGAATTCAGGCCTGTTCTCACCTTCACCTCTGGACTGAATCTACCTGCTGCATGCCAGTCCAGTCCACTCATACATTCAGCCTCAGAATAAGCTTACATTCAGTGAAAGACTGGCTTTAATATAGCTGCTAGCTCTATCCTTCGTGATTCTGTGATCTGAGCTACCACTTGTAGCACACCGTGCAGTACAACCAAGCAGCTGAGGTACATGTTGTTGCTTTTTACTCCTACCAAGGAAGCTAACTATGTCTTTCTAGTAAGGAAAAAGTTCATTTTAAAATCTACACACTAAAGCTCTTTGTTCTCTGTGGAGAGGTACAATTTCAGCCTCAATTAAAATATAATTTTACATATGTAAGAATTTTGAACGTGGTTATATTTCCCCTAATTTCAGACAGTGCCAAGACATTTTATCAATGTCAGAGAAAATTTTCTTTCTTTCTTTCTCCCTTTCTCTCTTTCTTTCTTTCTTTCTTCTTTCCTTTCCTTTCTTTTCTTTTCTTTTCTTTTCTTTTTTTTTTTTTTTGACAGTTTTGTTATGTTGCCTGGGCTACATAGCAGTGGTGTCATCATAGCTCACAGCAACTTCAAACTTCTAGGTTCAAGTGATCCTCCTGTCTTAGCCTCCCAAGTAGCTGGGTCTAGAGGTGTGAGCAACCACTCCCAGCTAATTTTTTTAATTTAATTTTATTTTTTAGTTATTATTAACATCAGTGTAAATTTCTAAGTACCTAAATCTTATACTTTGATTTCCAGAATTAATATATTGTATTATTCTTCCTGATATTCCAAAGAGACATAAAAAATATTTTACTTTATTTATTTTTTTGAAACAGAGTCTCACTCTGTTGCCCAGGCTAGAGTGCCGTGGCATCAGCCTAGCTCACAGCAACCTCAAACTCCTGGGCTCAAGCAATCCTCCTGCCTCAGCCTCCTGAGTAGCTAGGACAACAGGCATGTGCCACCATGCCTGGCTAATTTTTCTATTTTTAGTAGAGACAGGGTCTCACTCTTGCTCAGGCTGGTCTCGAACTCCTGAGCTCAAGCGATCCTCCTGCTTTGGCCTCCCAGCATGCTAGGGTTACAGGCATGAGCCATCAACCCTCGCCTATAGAAATGTAGAAAATAGAGAGGTAAGTTTGCAGGGGAAAACAGGCCAAGGGAAAAAGAAGCAAAGAGGGAGTTAAAATAAATGGGAGACACTGGAAGGGTGAAATCAGGCAAGTAAAGGTAAAGTATAAAAGACTGAGGACTCCGTGACTCCTAAGGGATAGATGCGTATATTTCTTTCTTTATTTTCTTTCTTTTTTTTTTTTTAGCACTGAGATTGGATTTAACTATTTTTTTTTCATACTATGTCTCCTTTTCTAATTCTCACATAAAATATTTCAGACTGACAAATTGCTCCTTCGAGTTACATTTCAAACAGGTGGATGATTTCCATATGTAGGCAGAGTTGACTCTAGGAAATATTGTGAGGCAAAAGAAATGTGTTTGGGACAATATCTAGTCTCTCCTTCCTAAGCATTTCTCCCTGCACATCTTTATTTCCTCCCGACTCAGAGCCCGTGCGTTCTTCTGCCTCAATCACAACGCATAGGTCACTTGAAACTCTCAAGCGGGGACACATAGATAGTCTATAAAATTAAATACAAAAAGTGAAATCACATCTGGGACAGCTATATAAATGGACCTCCCACATCTGCTATGGCATCATCACTATACTTTACTGAAAGTTCCAGCTGTGGCACCTTTGGACTGACCCCTGCATTGCCACCGAGATCACGCTCTCCCCAGGATTCTCTGAGTCAGTGACTGAGAAAATGTGATACACAGCAGACTCATTACAGGGAGATATAGGAGTTTTCCAACAAGAGACTGTGGCTCAAAGACTCCATTTTAGTTTGACCAACACTTTCTTGGAACAAAGCTACATTCAAGATCTTCCTCCTCAGCCTTCTTTTCTTCCTTCTTTCCTTTTGTGGGTGTCAGGCCAGTATTGTGGTAAAAAAGACTTTGCTGTCCTTTTATTGTTTCCTCCTAAAATAAATGTCTAGAATATATAATTCTATCTGGTATCTTCCATTTGGTCCTAAACTAATGCAAATATTAAGATATTTATGAAAACAGACGGCAAAGTGAACATTTTGGATGTATTCATTGCCTAGCAGAAAAAGAAGACACTACCCTGAATGGTAGGAGGGACAGCAATACCATGACACAAGTTGGTGTCTCAACTTCTAAAGATTTCTCTTGCAGCTACATGGGGGAATGATGGAAGTCCTCACTCTTTTAGATAACAGTGATTCAGGCATTTTAAACATTTCAGGAGTGATAAGTTCTAACAAAATAGCAATATTAGATGGTTACTGCTAATTTGAAAGAACTCACTGAAAAGGGATAATGGGAAGCTTATATTGGTTAACAAGCAATTAAAAGCTGTGAGAACCAAAAATTATCTTTGATTAAGACCAGATACCACTGACTATCAGACTAAAAATCTGACAGAATTGCAGACCTCCAGGTACATTTTTTATGCTCAGCCAAAGAAGATGTTATGCTATTGTTAGACTTTACTTGAGAAAACCTGGGGCCCTTACACATGGGCTGGGGAAAACTGTATGGAACCCTGAGAATGTTGGTTTTGCAAATTCTCTTGAATCCTCAGAGTTTGCAGATGTACTCCATCCTTCCCTGTTAGACTTTAACAGTACACTGTGCTAAAGAGGCCAAACATGAAGAAAGAATTTCTTCCCTTAGAAGTTGCACCCACTAAAACTAGGGTTATTCCAGCAAAACCTGGCTAGGGACATGCTGAACCTGATAAGAGAAGAAAGAAATTATAAACAAAAGGAGAAGTAGGAATTAGCTAACTAGTACTGCCAGGAAAGTTATCCTGGATTGGAGTTTTAGAGTGTTTGAACTGGAGACCAGAATGTAATTTTGGATAAGCAAGAGGTAATTGACCTGGGGGCACTTTATGGAGGCAGAGACTCCAGAGGTTGGGACAAATTTACTACCAGGTGAGTCTTAGAGGCTGGTGAAGTAGAACTGTCCAAAACGTCTCTGGTAGACAAGAGAAGAAAGAACAAAGAGACCAAAAGAAGTGTTCATAATGGATTCATACGTACTATAAGGCTGGAAGAGCCAACAGATGACTATGTTTTACAGAATAGACTCCAAAGACACCCCTTTACTAGGACCATCAAGAATGTACTTATAAAAAGGGTGCTGGCATCATTAAGAAGTTTGGTGGTGACTGTCCTCTGCAGGTAATCTTTAAAAGAAGGAAGGCAATCATAACATGGGGCTCATTAATATCCATTGAGATAATAGACCCTTAATTAATAGAGGCCAGGAAGCAACACAAAACCTCCAGAAGACAAGAGGCCATAATTATTGCAATGACCAGTCAGATTGGAGGAAAACGATCAGTCGTGACTCATGGGGAGTTGTAAACATGGCTAATGGAGCATCCCTAGAGACAACATAGATTGGCAGGAAAAAAAGCATTTCTAAGCGTATGTAATCTAATAAAGATGAGGATGAAGGGGCAGGAAGTTGACAGCAGTTGTCCCAATAAAAAGCCAAATCCTTCGTTTAGTACCTTGATGCAAGCCGTCTTTAGATCTGGAACCCGATGACTAAAATGGTGATTGGATCCCTAGAAGGAAGGAGCCTATGAAACCATGACAAGAGCATACAGAAAATGGATTTATGAATCTCCTCCAGCAATTGGATGCTAAGGAGAGGAAAACACCTGGACATTTCAAGGCCTATGTACGTAGGGTAAGAGTTGACACTGGTATCCTGATTCTCACAGGACCATCATGCCCCTTGTCAGAATGAGGACTAAGGGGGGATATATTAATGAATAGATTCTTAGCTAAAGTCTTGTTCATTATGGAATCACTGGTCTTTCATACCCGCCAGTGGTCCCAAAATACATATTAGAATTGATATACTGAAAAATTAAAGTCACCTGAACATTGGCTCCTTGGCATGTGGGATGAGTTATCACAGTAGGGAAGGTTAAGTAGAAGCCTCTGAAATGTGCTGCCTCTCCCCAGCCAAGATAATAAGTAAAAATTACATTCCATCCTGTGGATTATAGCATTGATTAGTGTTACCATTGCAATCGTATAAATACATGGGTTATTCTGTCTATTTTGATGAATTGTATTGATCTTACTCTTGAAAAACTCAAATGACCCCTGGAGAAAAACTGTAGACTACTTCAAGCTCAACCACGCAGTAGCCACAATTGCAAATGTCCAAATGTCTTATTGTTTATGCAACAATTTATTTAGGGACTACTTTCTTCTCCATTTCAGATATAACAGAGGATCGGAGACAATTTGCATTCATGTGGGGATAAGCAAGAATATTCATTTCCAGTTTCGCCTCAGCCATATTTACTCCAATGGTAGTAGCTGTTGCAATGTGATCTGAAGAGATGTGAACCACTTGAATATAAAACAGATCACACTGTTCTGCTATCTAATCCTCTCTTGGTGAACGTGTCTTCAGGGACTTGAATTGAAACTAATAAATATATAGGGTATTTTCAGCTGGAGAGGGTCTATTTTTTTCCATGACTTAAAAACACACACACACACACACACACACACACACACACACATTTACCAAAATATTTCATTGTTCAAAAATGGCCTAGGACTTCTGGTCTACATCAGGTGCTCTCCAGATATTTTGCTCATGACTCAACTTTTCGGTTTAAAAAAGAGTAAAAAAAAAAACAAATGAACAAGCAAACAAAAGGAAAAAATATGAGAAAAACACCAGAAAAAAATAGAATTTGAAAAAAATAATAGTAAGTTATCACCAACATGTTGCTGCATGCATATCACCAGCACTATAGATAGATCACTTATAATGCCTATTGAATGGAATGTATCTCATTGTTACCCCAATGTTACCGTAATGATCTGTTGCAACTTATACAACTAAGTTAAACTTACAGAGAGCATATTACTAATAAAGTGTCATAGCTCAGGACTATTGGTGGGTTTGTATTATATGTGTGCATTTCTGTGTATACTTTTATGAATATGAATTTCAAGCAAATATAGCATAAAGATCTTTTAATATTTTGGGAAAAATACATCTAAAATAATATGATATAAATGTATACCTGCAATTAAAATGCTCGATAAAAGTGTTCATTTATTGAAGGCATTTCATGTCATAACACCGTTTCCAGTATTCTATCCGTATAGATATATTTACACTTCACAAAAATCCTGTGAAGGACGATTAATGTACTAATCAGAGTCCTGACAGGAAAAAATATACTACGTTAAAAGTGAATAATTTGTAGAATATGTGAAAAAACAGGGATACTATTTAAAAAGCCATGAGTATAGTAAAACTACAGGGATGGTCCTGTGTCCTGGGTATTTATGACAGTGGATTATACATTTAGGACATGTCTGAAAGCTAAAATGGGTAAAGACTTGGTGATACCTTAAATATTGACAGTGAGTGAAAAGACTCCCAAATGTTTGGCTTATGCAGCTGAAGGGATGGATGTCCCATTTACTTTAGGTAAGTAACAGTAGACAATGACCTGATTTAAAGAAATTTTGATTTGAGGCAAGGGGAACGTATTCAAAGAGAGACCATAGTGCTGCCATAAACATTCGGGTGCAGATGTCTTTATCATAGAATGTCTTAAGCTCTTTTGGGTAGATGCCTAATAATGCTATTGCTGGATCGAATGGTAATTCTATTTTTAGCTCTTTGAGGAATCTCCAAATTCTTTTCCACGGAGGTTGCACTAATTTGCAGTCCCACCAGCAGTGTAAGAGTGTTCCTGTCTCTCCACATCTTCCCCAGCATTTGCTGTTTTGGGATTTTTTCATAGAGGTCAAATTCACTATTGCCATATCGTGGAAACAACCCAAGTGCCCGTCAATTCATGAGTGGATTATTAAAATTTGGTATATGTTTACAATGGAATATTACTCAATTTTAAGAAACGACAGTGAGCTAGCACCGTTTATATTATCCTGGATTAAGCTTGACCCCATTATTAGAAGTGAGGTGACACAAGACCAGAAGAATGGGTCCCACATGCACTCGCCATCAAATTGGTACTGAGTAACACTACAGTGCTCAAATGGTGGTGGTGTCCACTAGGGATTTGAGGGTGGGAGGTAGACCCACATCTGAGGGATGTGGTGAGCACTGTAGAGGGGAGGGGCATGCTTCCAATGTATTTGCGGATGGGAATTAA
>CAUYRT010019134.1:0-12365 GCA_963574885.1 Lepilemur ruficaudatus
GCATGGTGGCGTGTGCCTGTAATCCCAGCTACTCGGGAGGCTGAGGCAGGAGGATCGCTTGAGCCCAGGAGTTTGAGGTTGCTGTGAGCTAGGCTGATGCCACGGCACTCTAGCCCGGGCAACAGAGTGAGACTCTGTCTCCAAAAAGAAAAAGAAAATCTTATAGACTTAGGTTCTATATTTACCAAACCCCTACCAAAAAGGTAAAAATAGAATTGCCATCTTTAAAATTATTTAAACTGTTTTGTGATTTCTTTTTTAAACAAGACTCTGAATAACTGAAGGAGTAACCTGGGGACTGAAAGATTCCATATCTGTCCATCGTACAAAGTTCTTAATCAAAACCACAGCTTGCTGTTATCTGTGTTTAAAAATGGATGTAAGGAAGTGGAAATTATGTTGTGTCCCATTCCTTTCCAAATCTTTACCGTCTGTCAGAAACATCTGCTGTACAGGTCATTGTTTGTTTGTTTGTTTGTTTGTTTTTCTCACCCAGGTATTTGAAGGTGCTTTGAACAGAAGCAGCCAATTTTTTTCTTCAGGAGGAGTGGATTAGAGAAATGGCATTGAAGACAACAATTCTGAAAGCATCCAACTGTCAACTGAGTTAGGCATTTGAAATAATAGTTGAGGTGTTTTCTGGTGTTGTTTATGGTTTCTGACTTAAACAACATACAGCGCTGGTAGTGAATATCCAATAATAACCGTAACAATTTCGAAAGAGACCTAGGCAACAGTAGCACAAACATCTGTCGAATTCTTTTCAGGCACCAAAGATCTACCAAGTTCAGGATCATAGATTTTTTTTCACCTCCTTTAAAACATAGCAAGGCACTAAATTGGAACTATTATGTAGGAGGGTACTGAAATGCCCAAATAATTTTGATTTTATTTTAAAATTCTTTATTTATAATCCACCACCATTTTCAAATGATTTTTCTTCTCTTATCTGTTATAAAGGTACAAGAGCAAAAAGCTGAGGAATCTGAGTCCTGTCCTGGCTTTGTCTTTAATTAGCTGTGTGACTATGAGATACCTGATTATGAAAGAGACGGATTAGGTAATTTCTAAAGTTCCTTCTAGTTCTGAATCTTTAAAAAAATATTTGCAGTGTTCCTATCAAAATTGTTGGTGCATCAGTGATGATTACATATCCAGACAGTTAATGTTATATTTGAGATACTTGCATATGCCATGGTCTATGAAAAAGGGAAGAAAGGAAGCTATTAAACTTTTACAATGTATTTGTTTTCACAGATATTCTGTAATTTAATCCTAACAAGCCTGTATAAATTTATGCCTGTAGAAGTTGGAATCAGACAAATAAGAAACATTTCCAAGCCCAGCTAGTCAGTAAGTCACAAAGTTAGGAATTAAATTTAAGCCTGAGTAGCTCTAAAGTATGCATGCTTTTCTCAACATCTGCACCTCCCAAGAGAAATATCACTTTCCACATTTCACTTTATGAAATGTGGAGAATGTCAACAATGGCATCTCTCTTAGACTCAAGCACCCTGAAGGCAATTCTTTGTGTCAACAGGGCCAGTGATGGTATATCACACATTGAATAGTTTCAATAAATGCTAGTAGTAGAATAAATGAATTAATTGCCTTATAAGTACATGATAAATGAGTGACTTAAAAATTTATCTAAAGGAAAATGAATTCTTCAAAGACACATTTGATGTTCATCCCTGAAAAAATAACACAATTTTATTCTTTGATTGTTATTGTTGATATACACTTTTTAAAATTTGTATCTCAGTATAAAAAAATAATTTTGTAACTTTTAAAAATTCCAAGAGTTGTACATTCCTATATTTAAATGACACAATTTTAATAAATAGATTATGGACATTCAAATTTGACACCAGCAGTCACAGTTATAATTAAAATAAAATAAAATATATGTATATAGTCTTTCTAATTTCAAATGATTTATAACTATCCTATATAATTTGCTAGTATAGAGAAAACAGTACATTCTTAGGAAATCTTCAAAACAATTTATCACTTAATCCAAATTTGTGTCTCTACATGAACTATATTTAACAAATATAAACCAATAATTTTCTAGGAGCATAAAAACGTCCAATTTTTCTGTATTAACATCTCTTTTTTCTGTCTTGAATAAAATAGTTCTTTAAGTTGATTTACAAGAGAAATTACCAATCTCAGTTTTATAATACTTAAGGTTATCAGTATTTGTATAAAGGAGAGTTATAAAGTCATGTAAACAAAATTAATTTTAATCTATTTTTGTGAAAAACATTTCCAAGTATCAATTTTTGATTAATTTTAATATTGTATTACAAAACCAAACAACCTTTAAAAAAGAGTTGTTACTGCTCAACAGATTTGGCCACCTGGTGCAGTTATTTATGTTCTAAATTCATTTTATAAAATACACGGCATTTCTACTGCCTTTATTTACCTAACTCAGGGTTCAGATTATCCTCATGGCATTGTTCCTGTCCAAGTGAAAGCTATTAATATATTGTAGTTTTGTCCCAAATTTCTGATGAATAAAAATAAGGAACTAAAAGGATATCTAGAAAAATATGTTATATTAAAGACATATTTAAGACACAGAAACAAACACACACGCACATGCCAGCCAGGAGATAATTTTAAAGTCACAGCCATACAAGGGCAAATGCAGCAGGAGAGGAGATGATAGATACAAAGTTTTGACAGCTGGAAAGCAGAACAAATAGTAATGGATCAGCAAACCCCAATAACTGGAAACCCAAGCAAGCAGTTAAAAAAAAAAGTCAATGCAGACTCCCCCCCCCCACCCAAACACTCTGACATTAGTACCACCTTGTACCTCTGGAAGTGGATCCGAACATGAGGAGAAAATGAGGAAAAAATGGTTGAAAGGTAATTAAACTACTCAAATCAAACTACTGAAAAGTAGTTAAGACATTCAGTTCCCAAACCCCCACTTATCCCAGATCCTAGCAGAAAACAGGAAATAATTGAATAATTTTTAGTAAACTGAATCCACCATTGATACAAAAGATAACATAGAGACTGGGCTTCCATATCTTACATCCAAATCCAAGAAAAATATTAGTTCAAAGCTTAAAATGATATTTAAACTTTGGTATAAAATAATCATAATATTTGATGTATAAAATTTATTTCCACTGGATTATAATGTCCATATCTGAGTAGTCGACCAAATAATTTTGCGTTTGCTCTTTAAAATTAAAATGATTTGATTACTTCTCTAATGCATCATCAAATAATATACACATCTCCTCATTGTTCTTCACAATTTAAAAGATTAAAAATTAAAACAGAAGTTGAGATGGTTTTCCTTTTGCAGTTATTCCTTAGAAAGCAGTGGGAGACATTAAAAAGTTTGAATTCTCAAATTCAGTATGAACTATTAATATAATGTTTTCCTTTGTGAATGTTTTAGTATCTCTTTTTTTTTTTTTTACTTGTCCTTCATACGAGTATATTGAAAATCTTTTATAAAGGAATTAGCCTCTTCAAGCATTATTCAGCTTTCAATTCACTTCATTTTTATAAATACCTTATTATCTCCAAACATGCACACACACTACAGACATACACAATTAAAGTCTAAATTTACCTGCAGGAGTAAATTTTATAGGTTTTAATCATTATTTTTGAAACTTAAATACTTGCCTGGAATCTTGAAACTATTTCAAAAGAGAGTTATAAAGATTTCAACAAAAATCTCTACTGAATATTCTATAGGTAAAATGTGTTTCTGTGTTAATTAATAACTTAATGAATAATCTATTATATGTTCTCAAGTGAAAAACTTATCGTTCCAGGAATTTCACTGCCCCCTAGTCCAAAGAATGCAAGAAATAATCTTTACCTTTCCAAGCTCAAGATGTGGTGGCCCCATATTTTCAATGTTTACAAAAATATAGCTGGTAATTGAACTATGAATATTGGGAGTAGATGAGATCTAAGTAGACTATCAGGTAGGCGAAATAGGCATCATTTGAGATTTAAGCACCTCTAAAGTTCATGTTCTCCACCCTTTAAAGTATCTCAATCTAGATTGCCCGCTATATTTTAAATACAGCTCCTCTGAACAAATAATTATTTACCATTGTTTTCCTTGAAATATTGAAATCACTTTGGAAATCAGTGCAATACCCAGGGTTGACAAGAAGAAAGGGGAGCAACCGAAACCCTCATACATTGCTTGTTCCCTAGACAAAGTAAAACTGGCAATCCAGTAGTAGCCACTAATACTTAAATAAAAATTAGTTCATAAGATTAGCATCCACAAAAATCTTCAGTGCGCAGAACAAGCTATAGGATGAAGAAAACATGGAAAATACAACATGATGACACAAATCTTTGCAATTTGGCCTCTTTATCAAATAGCCTATGGAACTATCTCTCGGTAATGAAGGCTTTGTTCAGGATTGATCCCCATGCTCCTTTCAAAGCCTTCCCTCTCCTAACCCGCCCCCCTCAACTGCAGCTTAAAAATTCCACAGCATTTGGAGTTGTCAGCCAACTCTTCTTTTTAAAATTTACATCTTTTCTTATTACAGCCATTATTTCTAATTTTCTTTTCTAGTCTCTGACCATTTCATTTGTCTTTTTTCTTACTTGTTCCTAATCCTTTTGTTCTAAATAGTGGGCATTGCTCAGGTTTGTGTGCACAGCTTGCCTTCTTTCTTTAAATCCGTCTTGCATAGCCTGACCATTTCAACACTGTAATATCATGTAATATGAATGACTGTAAAATTTATAGTTCCTAGGATAACTATTCTTTCCCATTCTATTATGATATTTCCAACCACCTGTAGGACACTGATATCTATGTTGAAGTACCACAGGCATTTCAAATTCTTCATGTAAAAAAGTTAATAATTACTCCTTTTTAGACTTGTCTCTGATCCTGAATTTCTATTTTTTCTTCAATTATACCACAGTCCTTCTGAATATCCAGACTTAGAATCACATCATTTTCTTTCCTTCCTTTCCCACAATCTGTCACTAAATCCACAGACGTTTGCTTGATATTGTTGCCATATTTACCCTTTCTCCTTTCATTTCCAGGACCACCTTCCTCTTTCAAGTCCTCACCTGAGCTGCTGTATTAATTTTTGGTGTATATGTCTACATCCAGCTTCTCTCCTCTTTAATCAAAACAGTACATGGTCACAACATAAAGTCTCTACTTGTGATGCCTGTCAAAAAAAATTTAAATGACATCCTATTTTTAATGAATAAAGTGCAAACTTCCTTATAGGACATTTAGGGATATTCAGTATTGGGTTCCAATCGAAGTTTTAGCCTTGTCTCACTCTACCTGTCTACTTTCATTACAAACAACTCGGATTACTCAAATCTCTGAGCATAGTATGTCCCAATTCCTCCTGCTAATTCAGATATGGACTCTCCCATTTCCTCTTGTTGAAATTCTACCTATATTGGAGAACTCAGTTTAAATGTGACTTTCTTCATGAAGCTTCCTTTATTCTCCAACCAAAAAGAACCTCTCCCAGAATAAACAACACCTTTTTAATAGATTTTTACAGCAAGACCTTTTATACTAGAGTATTTGTGTATTTTGTCTTCACTACTAATTTGCAAGCTTTTGAAGGTGGATAGTAGGTCTTTTTTTTTTTTTTTTTTGGAGATGGGGTCTCGCTATGTTGCTCAGGCTGGTCTTGAACTTCTGGGCTCAAAGAATCCTCCCACCTCAGCCTCCCAAGTAGCTGGGATTACAAGGCATGAGCCACTGCACCCAGCTTGGGTCTTAGTTTTGCATGCCCTATAAATATGGTTACAACAATATGGATGATCAATGAATGAACTGTTTAAGTAAAGCACTAAGGAAGAAGAGGCCAGAAAGATCTGTGACAAGTAATCGATACAAAAGACAGGAGTTATTTATGTAATAGCAATAAATCATATTATGTGTCTAACGTGTTACTAGCAGTGCTATAGCACTGTTAAACAAAGTTTAACATAATTTGTGACTTATTATGGTAGACTAGATGGTATCTAACCTTTTCTGTGAGTCTGATATTTTATAATTCTATGAAATACCAGGGATGCTGTTTGGTAGATGTAGGAAAACAATACATATGATATTAGGTTCTCCCTTCCTCTCAAATTTGTCCACAGATAATTTCCATAAAGTGCATTTTGAGGATAATTCCCAAACACATAAAGTACATTAGAGAGTTCCAAATAAGCCAAGTAGAAAAATTCACCCAGTTTATGACAAGAATTTTCACGTTTCTTATTTCAGTTTTGCCCTTAAAATGATGGGAGAGACAAAATCCAGGTTGAATCCATACAATAGGGGATCCATGGTATCTTATGGGAAGCAGTAGACCGTGTTAGTTAAACTCAGATGCTGTGAAGTTGGACTGCCTGGCTTTGAATCTGTTGTTCAATATGACCTAGCTTTATGACAATGGTCAAGTTACTTATTGTTTCCAAGCTTCAATTCTATAAAATGCAGGCAACAAGACAACTCATGGAGTGGATGGGAAGATTAAATGAGTTAACGGCCATGTTAAGGCCTTAGCATACTACCTAGTATATAACATGTTTTAAAAATTATTACCTATTATTTTTTCAGTTTTTTAGTTTTTGTATTAATTAATCTGTTTACTTTTTAAAATTGCCAAAATAATAAACATTGTAAGACAAACAAACCAAAGATATGTGATAAGAAGAGAAAGGTCTCTGAAAACCTAACTAGTCTTGAAAAAAAGTCAAGTTAAAATTTTGGAATTTCTTATTTTCTTTTATATTTTGTCTGTGCCTTTTTAAAAATCCATTTCACTATGTATGTCTGGAAAAAATCTTAACTCACCCTACAATCCAGATGTTCAAAAAAATGTAAACTGAGTTATTTATTCAGAGAATCTGGTGTGGTCTTTTTCATGCACCCCCACCAGTTAATTTGCAAGAATAAAACAAGTAATTATGTCCAATCTGACGTACAGTTTAGTCTCATCCCATATTTTATATAGTTTGCCTTCTGGTTTGGCAATTTTGAGCATCTCTTAGTATATGTAGTTTGTGCTCAGACTGTTCAGGGAAAAGTAATGTTTATTCATCCACTGTTTTTTCAGTCTTTATTTCTCCCAACCCAGTTTATATCCACGATGGGATTTTTATATGAGGGTTGGGAGGAAGAAGGACATGGCATTGGTCGCCTCACAGTGTAAAGAAGAGTTAACGTTATCTGGATTCTCCTTAATCTGGCCTCTTGCCATGTCAGATGTTCCTTGCCCAGTGAGATGCTGCTTGCCCTACTGGCACTGGTGGATAACGTCTAGGGCTGGTGAGATTATCACTGATTCCTACATGTTGGACAGTTCTCAGAGATCATCAGTATGTCTCATCTGCATTTTGTTTCATTTTCATAGGCTGCATATTTATGTTATTGCATGGATGTTGACTTTCATTTTATTCCTAACTGATGATGGTTTGTATACAGGAAAGCTAATGGTTTTTTAATAATAATTTAAAATCTCATTAAATTCTTTCGTTATTTATGAAAGTTTTATTTGTAGTTGACTGTCTTAGATTTCCACCAAGACTGCTAGTATAGCTTTTATTGAGGGGATCCTAGAGCCAGCAGGAGTATCAGGTGAACAGGTCTCTTGTCGCCTTTTGTATTCCAGGGCAAGCAGTGAATCTAGCAGAGTTCGGGGTTAGGGACCCCAGACCTTGAGCTGTAAAACCTTAACCTGCATGCTTAAGGAAATACTAACTCCTTTAATGGTGGGATATGTATACTGGAATTCAAGCTTTGCAATGGCAGCTGGCAATGAACCTGTGACCACCATCTCAGATACAGTTGCTTTCCATACAGTTTTCTAGGCTATAAGCCTGCAGGGAACCAGCTTTATTTTAATTCTTATCTCTCACATAATCTCCAAAAATAAAAACTTTTTCTCTCTCTTCTTTGAAAAATTTTTTGCCTTTCTCTTTCTTATTTTTCTTAACAGATCGTTTAGTCATCTGCAAGAAAATGTGAAAAATAATGACGATAGGGCAATAATTTTCTCTTGTTTCTAACCATGTTTCATCACTGACCACTTGAGAAACATATTATAAATAGATATGATTACTCTTTCAATATATGTATATATTTTTTAATATATTAATAAATTGACTTTCATATCTTCCCCAAATCTGAATCTATCTGATTATTTTTTCTAGGTGTTATTTAATTTGCTCCTTTATCACGTCTATTTCCTGTAAACTGGGATTTAGGTTTAGAGGCTTAACAAAGACTTTTGAAGTTTTATTTGAAGTTTTTGAGGGTTTTTTTTTTCAAGAAGGTTTGAAGTGTTTGTAGTTTTTACTAAATATAGTGACTATCCATAGTTTTATCAGGAACAAAGATGGAATTATTTCAAAGCCTTCTCCTATCAAGATAATTATATGGTTTTTATCCTTTAATTTAACTATAGGAAATTACACTAATAAATTTCCTCATATTTTCACTCTTTGGAATAAATCCCAATGGATCCTATTGCAGTTATTTTTAACATACTGCTTCGTGTGTTTTTGAATACTGGTCATTAGTTTTGTGCTGTATTTGTCAAGTCTGTATGTCTTAGTCATGTGATTTTATAACAAGAACTAGAAAGCAAAACTTATTCTTGGCTCTTTTGATTTCTTTCACATGAAAATTAGATGTTCTATGTTGCTTGTGATAAATTTCAACCATGCAATTTTCTGAGCAGGTGAATTTTTTTTAAGTATGGCTCTTAGACAACTTTGCAAGTTTTTGCTTCTGGTTATTTGTATTTTTGTGTTTCATGTTTTCTTTCTCTTCTTAGGTCCATTTTAAGTAGTTTCATTTTAATATAACATAGTTTAGTTTATATGTCTAGGTTTGTCAATTTATTAACATGGTGTTGAGTGAAATGGTAAAATATTATCTTAAAATTCTTTAATTTTGCCAGTATTTTTTTTCCTTTCTCATATCTAATGTTTTCATGTTTGTGCTACATTTTCTCCTTTTCTCTTGAATAGGCAAGTCAGCGAGTGGTTCAAATTCTTTTTTTCTCTAAGAATAAGCTGTTGGCAATTCTATCATTTTTCTGTTTCCTAGTTCATTTATGTATGTTTTAATCTTCATTAATTTTCATTATTTTCTTCTGTGTTCCTTGTGTTTATTGTGTTGCTTTACATAACTTATGGATTTGAATGTTTAATTTGTTAATTTTTTTTTGCAGTTAAAAATACTTGAGGCCATGTTATTATCACTATTTTAAAAATACTCTGCAATTGTGGGTTTTAAGTTCCTTTTGCCCCAAGAGTTTGTTAGAAAAGAATGGTATTAAAATGTCAAATACTTTGGCTTTTTGTTGCTAAATTTGACATTTATACGTCACTTTATTAAATTGTGGTTTCAGAAGATGATGTGAAGTACTTTTCCTCTTTGGAATTGGATGAATACTTCTTTTTGGCTAATATGTGATTGCATTTTTTGTAAAACATTTCAGGGGCCATTTAAAGAGATTATTCCCTCTTTGCAGATTTTCGCTTTTAATATCTGCTTATTTATTGAATAGAATATATCAATCTTTTATTATATTATTTAGACCTTTACGTAGGGACAACTTTTATATACATGATATTCTAAGGACAAAAAACAGATTTCTTAAATTCTCTCCCTCCTGTTGCTGTTCCATATGTTTCTCATTTTAGGTCCTGCACTGTTTTCTTCAGGTACTCCAATGTTAGGTCGGTTGTTACATAAAGGCTCGCTGAGAAATTGTTCAGTTCATGATTTTAAAAGGATCCTGTTTCCATTTAGTGAGTATTTTAAAAAATATTTTATGCAATTTTGATATTACAAATTCTCTCTTCTCTTTAATTTGTATTTGCTGATTGTATCTTTCTCCAATATTTTAAGTTTTCTGAGTCATTTTGGTTATTGACATGGATTGAGATTTCCTTACGAGCCCATATGGAATTATCGTGGATTTAATCTTAACAGATTAATTCCTTTTACTTGCATTTTTCATTATAGTTTGTTTTCTTGCCTACAGGAGTAGAAACTTTTTAATGCTGTTAGAGACTGTGTTTGTACTTTTAAATAAGGTAGTTCAGTTGCCTACATATCAATGTACCATCTTCAGAAAACTGTCCAGGGAGACCAGCCTCTGTGAGTGACACAGAAATGAAAGCAAGCACACTGTCTCTCTTTCTTGCTACTTTCCATCCCTAGCTTTTGTGGTTGTATTTGAAGTTTCCTCCCAGTCTATTATTTTCAAATCACAAGTTTTTAAGATGTATTTCAAAAACATCCTTCTTGTAACAGTATTAACCACATAGTTATATAATTTATTTATATTATTTATATTTTAAAAGAACTTTGTGCTAGACTCTGGTATTTTTATGTGTGTTACTGTTTGTGAGTTATATATTCCTGTGATTTGAGTATATATCTATATATTTCAAAATTCGAGAAACATGTGAAAGTGCATGTAGTAAAACTTCCAACATTTACCCCTGACCCTAGCCCCCTCCGGCAAGTTCTTCTCTTCATAGATAATTAACAGGATGAGTTCCTGTGTGTGACTGTGTGGATATGTGTTGTATCCATAGTGAAAGTCCTCCACCTGTTGGTTGTGTGATGTGGGTCAAGTTACTTAACCTACCCGAGCTTCAGTTTTTTCGTCTTTTAATAAGGAATACTTCATTTAATTAGCAAATATTTAGTGAGCACCCCGTGTCCAGCTCTGTGCTGGGAGCTGATGGTAAAGCAGTAAACAAGCCAGACGTGTTGCTTACAGTCTAGGGAAAGGAATGACAGCACCTGCCATAAAGAGTGCTTATGACTGGAGTGGATCGGAAGTGCTTTGTTAGTGAGCTATTACATATACTTTCTTTGTTCCCTCTTTTTTTTTTTTTACAGAGTATTGCATAGCAGATGTGAATTCCATATATCCAACCAAATCTTATTATTACTGAATGTTTCTTATAAATTTTTTAAAGCCAACCCATGCTCTTCAGAAATCCTTCCCTAATTCGCGCTTAAATCCCCGTCCTATTTTCCTGTCTCCAGGATCCATTATATGTAATAGTTATTTGTGTCATTATACCTAAATCACTTTATTCACAAGAGTTACTATAGTTTAACACCTTGACTAGATTCTGTATTCTTTGAAATCAAGACCTTAACTTAACCAACATTATATTTCCCCATCTTGTGCACTGTGTCTGGCAAGTATTAGTTACTCATTAAATGTTTATGGGTAATATCCGAGTTAAAAGAAAAACCCCTACAAATGTATCATTTTTTAATGTTGTACATGTTACAAGAAGCATTGTTCCATGCATCATACCATGTTTATTTTATGAGGATTCATAGTAGAAATTAATTTCAATTCATACAATCAGAAAAAGTAAATAAAAAGATCTCTTTTTGACATAGGTAATACCTCAATGTTATACAGATTGTTCTACTTGATTTTTAAATCATGGAGGTCTTTCCATATTCCCACATAAAGACCTTTCTCATTATTTACAGCTTTGTGAGTATCCGTTGTCTGATGTACCATAATTTCATTAACTAGTCCCCTATTGATGAGTTAGGTCTTTTTTGTAACATTTTGCTATTAAAAAAAGGATTGCTGCAATGAATAATCTTTTCACTTTATCTATAACTGAATACATTGTAGGGGTGGGATTGCATGCAGGGTATAAAGGTATGTGCTGCGTAATTTTGATGGACATTATCCCTCGCATGGATTGCGCTAATTTACATTCCCACAAACAATCTAGTCAGAGGTTCTCTCACACTCACCCACAGAATTGGCTATTAACCTTTTGGATCCTTGGCAACAGGAAATGTGACAAATGGTATCTCACTGTAAATTTACTGTTTGTTTCTCTTATTATGAGTGAGCTTGGTTGAGAATCTTTACTCATACCAAAAAGTCAAAATTGTCTTTCCTTTCTTTGCTCTTTTCATAACCTTTTAATTTTTTTCTATGTATTTGTTGATGTTTATTTTTTCAATTATAGAAGTGTTTCATGTATGAAGGAAATTAGACCTTTTTTAAGATAATTTTATTGAAGTATAATTTACATATCATGCCATTACTCTATTTTAAGTCTACAATTAAATGATTATTAGTAAATTTACCAAGTTGTACAGCTATTCACATAAATCAGTTTTAGAGGATTTCCTTCCCCCTATTGAGACCTTTAATTCCCATCCCCAACTACATTTCAAGCATGCCCCTCCCTCCACAGTGCTCACCACATCCCTCAGATATGGGTCTACCCCCTACCCCCAAATCCCTGGTGAACACCACCACCATTTGAGCACCATAGTGTTAATCAGTCCGTACCAATTTGATGGC
>CAUYRT010019135.1:0-20679 GCA_963574885.1 Lepilemur ruficaudatus
GAAAGAGGGAAGGAAAATAGTTAAAAAGGCTCAACTCATGTCCCAGGGAAATATGAGGAAGGGAGTAATTCTTTTTAGTGCCTCAGAGATTTCCTGGAGAAGGTGGGCTCTAAGATAGTAAGACTGAATGAATACAGAAGAGATGACATCAAAGGAAGATAGCATCTTTGCAAAGACTGCAGGTGGACAAGAGCAGAGTGTGATTGGGGGAGGCAAAGTAGCACACACATATGAAGTATTCAGGATGCACTGGTTCAAAAACAGATAGAAACTTGCCAGATACGGTTGTTCACACTTGTAATTCCAGCACTTTGAGAAGCTGAGTTGGGAGGATCACTTGAGCCCAGGAGTTTGAGGTTACAGTGAGCTGATTGGATCACTGTACTCCAGCGTGGCAGAGAAAGGGAGACCCTGTCCCTCTCACCAAGGGAAAAAAAAGGTAGATAGACACCAAATGGATTTGAATGTAGTATTTTATATGGTCTTAAATAGGATCTATATTACCAGATACACTAGTTTGGAAGATAAGTCTTGCGCTGACAATAGGAAAAATGAACTGAAAGAACTCGTCAGACCGGTTAAGGAGATAACTATTTCCAGATATTTAAAAAATATTTTTAATACATTTTGAAATCTTTTAACTGTGCAACAAGCAGGCTTCAGAACATGTACTTTTTAAAGGCTGCATTCTAGTTAGTGACTGGAATAAAATTTTAGTTTACTTGTAAGGACTCTTCTGAAGGTCGAAGGTTTTAACAGCATATCAAAAAAAGTAGGTGCTCTACTTTCAATTGGCAAATTCCACGATTAGGAAAAAAAAATTAGAGGTAAGGAACAAGGGCCTGTATTCTATGATCCGCTGAATAGAAAACTATTAATTGCATTGGGACTGGAAAACTGGCTGCTTTGTTTATCTTTACATTCCTGGTCCCTAACAACATTCTAGATCCTTCAAAATTATTTAAGTGGACAAATAACTGAATAAGTAGTCACATAGATAAATGTTATTCTTACTTCAGCCTCCGGATCACTACCTCTTTCCCCTCTGTTGTCCCTCTCCTGCCTTTGTTTTCCCTCCTGACGTCCAAACTCATCATTGGATTCAAGGTGTATTCTTATCTCAAAATCTCAATGCATTAATTTTTATCTTATTTTGTGTTAGAATGAAGTTACGTAGATTGTCTTATACATAGGCTCTATGCAGTGCATGAGATAAGTCACAATATGTATGGCAAACTTGACACAAATTGCTTGAGGACTAATGATGATTATACAGGGCTTTGCACTGTTTTTGAAACTAAATTTAGATAATTCTTTATCTTAAGGCTTCTATTTAATGCCAAATTGATCACTAAATTCTAGGGTACGGAAGAATATCCCCTAGGATATTAGTTCTGGGCAAATAAGTGATGATCATGAGATAAGATAAAGAAGAAGCCAATGTTTATTAGTGCTTGACTAAACGTATGTTTGATATTTCCTCCAACACAAATATTTAAATGTCTTTTCTGGAATTTCCTCAATAGCATATTAGCATTTAGAATTGTTTAGAATATCTATGCATACTCCTTCATTCACTTACAAGAGTTCTAGCAAATAAAATGTTTCTCTTCCCTTAGCACTGCACCTGATATCTAGAAATCACTAATAAATATTTGGTAAATGATTTTAAACTTAAAACCTCAAACAAAGCTATATTCATTGCTCACTATGGATTGAGTAAATTACTCAGAAGAAATATAGATTTTACACTAACAGCTTTACTCTAGGCAATTTTAGTATTTAGTAACTATTTTAAATACTTAATTTAATATGCAATATTCAGTATTTGCTTTGATAAATTATTTCCTTTGTAGAAAAAAAAGGTTACGATTACATGAGGAAAAGATTATTCAAATAGGCTTTAGTTAAAATATGGCATAATTGAGATTTAAAAACCCTTGAGGAATTTTCCACGTGTAACAGGAGGCCTAATGCCATAAGTAATATTTACAATCTGGGTAAACAGAGAAGTGCAAGCAAACTCAAAGGCTGCCCAGGAAGCAAGGCAGAGCTTTAGCAGTTTCTGAATACCTATGGCATGTGTGAAGGCTGTTCCACTCAGAATTTCCTACTGTGCATAAATTCTTGTGATATAGGCTATAATTATTTTTATTAAAATAATGATTTTTCCATTACAAAAATAAGGTTTTCTAATTATGAGCAATTTGAACAAATAAGAAAAAAATATTCAAAAAAGAAAAATTAATCTATAGCCATACTACCCAAGAATAAACACTCAACATTCTGTTACCTTTCTTTTCAGTATTTCTATGCATCATTTTTTATCTAGCTGTATTTATATATTATATGCATAATATTTTAATAATTTAAAGGGACAGATACACAATTTAAAAAATACAGGCAGCATGACGAAGAAAACATCCGGAAGTTCATGAACAGATATACCCTCTTAACATTTTAATGTGTTTTCTAATTTTCTTTTTTTCCTATTCATGTTGACATTGTCTTTTATATTCTGATTGTGAAGGGTAGTTATCAGAGGGATATGTTTGATGGAAGAAGGTATACATTAGGGCTTGTTGAGAGAGGTTATTTCTGTGATTAGGTGACTTAGTTTTTCTCAATGAACAAATCAAAGAATCAAGTTATTCAACATAAGATTTTAAAATATAAAAAAAATTACTCAAGTTCATCAGAAACGAAAATGATCATTATTTTATTTACACGATTCTGATTTTGTGAAGAAAAACCCCCTTGGTGTCCCAATTATTTTAATAGAAGCAATATTACATACAAGTTAAAATCAAATCCAGGCTCTGCCACTTAGAGCCCAGTGACCCTGGACTCTGTGCTTTGTGTTATTATCTATAAAATGGGGATAGATGAGCTAATATATGCAACCTACTTAGAAAAGCGTGTATCATTTGGGAAATATTGTATACAGATTAGCCATGACCAGTAAGTTCTGGAGTAGCCTCGCTTTCATTGTCTAAAGGGATTTTTTTGTTTGTTTGTTTGTTTCAACAGACACTGTATGAATGATAAAGTGGAGGAAAACACTTTATTAGGGACTAGCAAAAGAGTAAAAACAGAAAAGAAACAGCTGAACCATGCTTTGAAACCAGACTACACTTAATTTACCTAAACTTGATCTGTTTCAAACCTAGTAAGGAAAGTATTTAGTGTAGTGATGAAAATTGTGAGCTTAAAATTAAGCAAGATATTTCTTTGCTGTACCAATCTTGGAGAAAATGTTTAATGCCTCTAAACCTCAGTGTATTCACCATAAATGGGGAGAGATAATAGCATTTAAGTCAAAAGTAATTGTGAAGAGGCAATAATTCAAGTACTGGGCACAAAATGAGCACCCAATAAATGTTAACAGCTATTATTCTTAATAGTAATAACTCTCAATAATTGTATAATAAAACTTTCTGTATCCTTGAGTTCTTAATTTTATCTCAACTCTAAGTCATCTGGAATGGGTATTAAACCTTTGCTTGACTTGAAAGGCTCCTTTCAAGCCTCTTATTTTCATTTCAGCTTGTTATCTTTATATAACTTTCTATTCATATTTCATTGAAGTCATCATGTCTTCCTGTTTGCTAACGTAGAGATCTCTTTGCACCTTTTTTTTCTTCCAAATAGTGTGTTTACTAGTTTGAACTCTTTTTCTAAATAATATAGTTATATATTTATTCTGATTCTAGAGGATGGTTTTTGTTTTCCTTTTTTAGGAAATTTCCTTTTACAGGAAATTCCTGTAAAACGGGAATGTGTTTTATACACATAATTTCATATTCTCTCTCTTTAAATAAGTGGTTTCTATCCAGATGTGGCATTACCAATAAGTAGAAAC
The DNA here is from genome assembly GCA_963574885.1 of Lepilemur ruficaudatus. NCBI lineage: Eukaryota > Metazoa > Chordata > Mammalia > Primates > Lepilemuridae > Lepilemur > Lepilemur ruficaudatus. Next base: position 3,863 of record CAUYRT010019135.1, read on the forward strand.
CCTAGATTGTTTTCAGTCCCACTTTCTATTTACTTAAGGATGGTCACATTGAGCTATAAGGTAAACTGATGCGCATCACTCCATGGCAGTTACCGCTGTGAAGCCATTTTATTTGTTTTTGTGATTTTCCCCCAGCGGAGATCTGCTAGACCTAAGGAGAGCTTCTCCTATCTTCATGGTCTGATTGTCTGTCACTGTGAATATACAGTGCACATAAACAAGTTTAGTTGTGAGCTCTATTGCCTTCTTGCCTCCGCTTACACCTACAGCACTTGACTTCAAAGAGGTACATCTACCAGGATCCTTTATCTGAATGCAAATAAAAAGAGAAATACTGACAGGTGATACAAATGAAGGAACTGAAAATGTTGAAGTCTCAAAACACAGCTCTAATAAGAGTGACACAGCCGGCCAGTGGATTGATTAGCATGAGTCCTGAGTGGGAGAAAAATCCAGGATCTATCTATTTACTTTTACATGGATAGTGTTTTATTTTTCTGGCAGCATAGAAAAGATGATTCACCATTTGAACATAGCAATCAATTTAAATTGATCTTGTCAATAGAAATTCCTTCCATATTCTGATGATATGTTACATGAAAATCTTAACAGGGGTCTGTGTGTGCTTGTATTGATGTTGTTGGCTGTATATGTGCATTTTCAATGAAAAATAAGAGAGTCTACTGGGAATTGATTATCAGATACTACATAAAAACAGAAACACAGCCTTTTATTTTAAGCAGGATAAATGGGTGTGTGATCTGAGACTGTCAGAGAAAGCCCTGTTCACTATAAACATTTTTTACTTGATATTCACGGATGGAAAGTCTTCATTTATTCTCTTATTCAGTTCAATTTAACAGATGTACTTTTGCACTTTGTCTTGTTTGGGAGATAACTACAGAGAACTCACCTTGTCTCATGAAGCATATTTACTTATCACCCATGAATTCCTTGTTTCAACAGCTGCATGTGGATCAAAGGACCATATTAGCTAGCGTGAAGGGAGAATTTAAAAAGTGCTTGCAAGAAACTACATTTAGTCCTCTTTGACATAATTTCACTATCTGCTGTTCTTACTTTCACTTTCCATAAATGGAAATTTTTAGGTAGTATAGAAAAAGGAAGAATAGCATTCTAGTTAGTTTTGGCTTGCATTTAACTTAATTGTATTCCTGCCTAAAAAATTCAACCATGATTTCTGAATACGTTCTACAGCTATTCTGTACTCTTTCTCTGTCTCGTTTTTTTCCTCTTTCCATTGTTCATCCCACCAAACCAATTTGTCCTATTTATTCTTCATATTGGAGATAGGTGAAGAAGGAGAAGGAGAAAGAGAAGGAGGAGGAAGAAGAGGAGAAGGAAGAGAGAAGAAAAATTAAAAATTTTTGGCCTCCTCTTCTTGTTTCTACCTCAAACCCTGTAATAAGAGTGACAAGTTATAGGATTAACCTTTCAGATCCTACAGACGAGTAGGTGCTGGTGAAAATGAACATCCATATTACAGAATGAGAATCCTATGATAAATTTGAATTTAGAATGAATTAAATTTCTTTTTACTTATTTTAGATTCAAAAAGGATACAGTTTTTTGGTATCATTTGATATGTGTAAAGAAATCTGTTTTTGTAACTCCACAAAGATCCTTTGTAGATCTCTATACAAATCTTTACTATTGCCTCATTTCTATATTTTTTCCTTTGGTTGTTTCAGAAGCACATCTTTCCTTTTCTTATACTGAGGTATGAGTACATAGGGACTCTTTCAAGACTAATTATTAATGATCCATATGAATAAGGTTGATTGGGAGAGATTCTATTCTGTTTCCTGACTTCTAATATTAATTGACTGAAGCCATATCATATGTAGATGCTAATTAGGCAGAGATACTTTGCAAATACTGTGTATCACACATGACTCGTGTATATGCTGAGTAATGTATCCTGAGAAAATTTGAAGTAATGTATTTTTTCAAATGTAAAGAGCTCCAGCTTAGTCAGAAACTTAAATCATATTACATGACAGCTGACACCATATATATTTTTTTATTATCCATGGCCTCTGTATAAAAATTTGAAAAATAAGGAGGATGTGAAAAAAAGGCTACCAAAATCGGATTACACCAGGGAAATTAAGCATTTTAGTAGAGATATTTCAATGTTCAGAAATATTTTTTGAAAATGTCCTTTGTGCTAGAAATTATGACAGACCTAGGATTTACAGAAGTTAACAAAACAAAATTTTTGATGGAACATATATAAAACAAATAATCCTACCAAATATATATTCAATTAATATTGTGATAAATGCTATAAAGCAAAATATAGGATATTTAGACAGGGTATATGAGAGAACTGAACTAGGAGGATCAGGAAAGCACATATTTGAAGTAATGCATTAAAGGGAACAAGTAAGGGATGAAATAGGAGTTAGAGTTAGCATATTAATGAGGAGGTATGGTAGTGAGCATAGGAAGACCCTTAGGTGGGAAAGCATCTCATGTATTTGAATGAAGTGCTTGACAAGTGTATTAGTGAGGGTTCTCCAGAGAAACAGAACCAATAAGATATCTATAGACACATAAAAAGAGAAGATTTATTATGAGACTTGGCTTATGCAATTATGAAGCCCAAGAATTTCCACAATACATCATCTGCAAGCTGGAGAACCAGGAAAACTGGCAGTGTAATTTGGTCTGAGTCTGAAGGCCTGAGAACAAGGGAAGCCAATGGTGAAACTCCAAGTCCAAATCTAAAAGCATGAGAACTGGGGAGAGATGGAGGGCATTAGTGTAAGTCTCAGAGGCTGAGGGCATGAGAACCAGGAGCTCCAATGTCCAAGGGCAGGAGAAGAAGGATATTCCAGCTCAAGGAGAGAGAGTATTTGAACTTCCTCCACCTTTTTGTTTGATTTCAGCTTTTAATGGATTGTATGAAACTCACTTACAATATTAAGGGCAGATCTTTATTGAGTCTACTGACTCATATACTAATGTCTTTCAGAAAAACCCTCACAGATACACCCAGAAATAATGTTTTACCAAGAATCTGGGCATCCCTTAACCCAGTCAGGTTGACATGTAAAATTAAGCATCACAGTAGGAGTATGGTGAAAAATGAGACTGACATCTTTTTATACTGAGCCTTTCTTATTATGTTAAAGCTTTTGAACTTTAAACCAATGGGATTCCTCTGTAGGTAAAGAGGAGTTGAAGACAAGGTATAGCTAGAATCATAAATATACTTAGGGTGATTAGAAATTTATTGAGGTAATTTAACCAAGACATGATGATGACTAGGACTTAGTTGTGACAATAAAGTAAGAGGGAGGAACATAGATTAAAAAGCTGATACCAACAAGATTATAAGACTTTGTTTTGTCTTAGAAACTGTTACATTTGTACATATCAATGCAGATTTGTTGATACTGTTAGAAGTCAGGAGTTCTGGTTATCATCAGATCCTGCATCCTCATTTTACAAATAAAAAAGAGATTTCCCAGTTCACATGAGAGTTTAGGGACAGAACTGGGAACAAAATCTAGAATCCAGGAGATGTGCTTATTTTACAATTCTAAAGGCATTCTAATATTTATATTTTAACCTTATAAATCACTGAAGTAGATATGAGTATTTCCTGATCCACTATTGCAGAGAAGGCAGGATTTTAATATTCTGGTAGTATTTTCACAGTGACAGGCTGCCTCAAATCAGAGATAGAATCTTAAGGCTTAGAACGAATCTCAGGCTTTGGGGGAATTAAGATGTCAGTGTTAAAATGCTCATCTTCCACTGCTCACATTTCCATTATCACAAACAGGTTGGATTTAAGGACTGTGGGAGCACACATTTACTACATTTTCTTCTAATGTAGCTGCCAGAGAGATGAAGGGAGGATATTAGGGATCCATTTTGAGACTCACTTTCTTCACCCATGTTCTAAAATTTAATTAGCCGGCATATCTGCTGAATTGATGCGATGAAATTTAAGAGTTTGGGCCCATTTGAGTCTGACCTGTGGAAAGAGTCTCTGAGGGTAAGCAGTGTCAGAAACAGATGCATTTTACTTGAATTTCTCTCTTACCTATAGACACAAGCCTCACTAAACAGAAATAGAGCTCATGAAATGTGCTGAAGAATCGTAAATGTGGATCAAACTATCACCTGCCAAGGAAGACCTGGTAATTAAATTAGTAGAAGTGACTGAATTTGTGGAGCTCAAATTTAAGCAATTTCTGTGTGCTCCGTCTGCCAAACTCAGCACTCTGCTTGGGCATCTTGCCTATTGGTCTTCGACCTAGGATGGGAGCATGAAAATTACCTCATCATTCACTTTGAAAAATCCGATTGACCTATCCATTTAGGTAGAATGACTTTTGCCTTAGAATTAACCATGGATCTCCCTTCTAAATGATTTTTGACCAGGGTAGCACCTTTAACACACATAGTTTTCACACCACGTTTAATTTCAGGTTTTTTTTCAGGGTGGGGGGAAGGATTCAGAACATATGTGTGACTCAACTTTTAATAGGCTAAACATTGCCACAGACCTGCGACACACAAGTTTCTAAGGGAAAAAAAGAAATTATAGGCTCACTTCATGTATCTTCTCCAATAGCTCTGTATTTCGTAACTGGTCAGACTCTCTGGTATGAATGGGTCCTGGCTCCACCTTTCCTAGTGAGTAACACCTGTAGTGTGCACCATCAGGCACCATATCCCTAACAGCCTGCATACTGTCGAACACCATGGGGCTGTTGCATTGTCTAGCAGGGGCAGCAGTACTGCTGACCTTTTGGTTATCAGCATTCATTATGACTTGATTCAACAGTGGAGATGTGGGCTGGTGAGGTCAATATGGCTCAACCCAGGCAGCAAGAAGACGAGTCCACAAACATTCTACCGTCTCCACTGATTCAGCCTAAAACTTGTATGGCAGCCAATGGTGAATATACTATTGATGGCATTTCATACTTTCAGGGAGATCCCCAATTATTTTCCATTTTTGGTTTCTCTTTAGTGAAGAGGTTAGAATAGCCATAATTACCATACATTCATCTCTTTTGTTGAGTATTTTTATTTCAGAGACTAAGTCCAAATATAAAGGTGGAACTTAATTGACTACTTAAGTTGAGGTAAGAGGTCTTATAATGTATTTTTTGGCAGAGATCCTTCAGTCCTGGGTAATTCATTTATGCAATACCAGGAAATATCTCCTGGTATAGGACTTATCAGGGACTTAAATCCACAGGGAATAAGAGAATGCGACCAACTTCACTGTGCTCTTCCATGACTAATGATCTAGATAAATACAGTTCTAGCATGACCACACAGCGGATATCCTGAGACTGCGGCAATGTGCAAAGGCTCATATAGTACTAGCAGTTTCCTTGACTCTGACACCTCGGGGCAACCAAGCGGGGGTAACTTCCCACTTCCCCAATACCACATGTTGCTTTCCACTGAGCAGGATGAAGGGAGAGGTAGATGTGATCATAGTATTTTTGTGAAGGTTGGGAATTTGTAAGGGTTTGAGCATGAAAATATGGCCATTCCATCCCCTAAGTGTTTATGATTTTTGTATATATGTTGTTTTCCCACAAATTTTAAGGATCATTTTTACCCAAGACTGCTAAGAAACAGATTTATTAGAGAGCAAGGGGGAAGCACTATGTGTGGAGTATTATAGGACAAAGAGCAGGGAGCATAGAGACCCAAGTCTACACTAATCACCACTGTGACCCAGGAAAAAACCATGTACCTCTTGATACCTTAGCATCCCCATCTGCTAAATGTTTTGAGTGGGCAATAGCAGCAGTCTTTGATGCCTTTAAAAATATGTAAGTCTATATTTGTGGCTTTGTTTTTTGACCAGCTTATTTCTGTCTTGGAGGTATTAATGACGGTTTTTAAGAGTTTATTTAGCAGTACTTATTAAAAAGTAGCTTTAAGAAAAATATAAAACCAAAAGCAGAGCAGCAATAGTAGATGCTGTGATGTGCTGCCAAGACTCTCCTTCAGGAATGAAAGACCTATTGCCTAAGCTGCTGGGTGTGCCACCAGCATACAGATCTCAGCCATCAGCCCTCTTCAGAATTGCCTCCACTGAGGACAGCACCTTGCCTAAAGTCATGCTGCCTTGACATGAAGATACAAAGGCTCAACCTTCTAATCTAACTCTTAAAAACTGTAAAGGGCCATGCTTGATTCAAAGCTCTCTATAGGGTTGGCTAAGGCTTTCATTGTGACTACATCAAAGCCCAACATCTTCCTCCGCCAAATCCTACTTAATTCATTTCCTTTTCTGAAGTTGTTGATCCTAACAGCACTTCCTAATGATCCTACTCCATGCAAATCTTCATTTTAGAATTACCTGCTTTGCTGATTGCCCAACCTACAGCAGTGATAATACCTCTCCTTTTTTATTGGGTCATACTTTATTCATCTAAGGTTCTGAGACAGTGTTCTTTCTGATTTACATTAATAAAATTCCTCTGATTGTCCTGGGGGAGTATTTTTCTGATGTTGCATTTTGTGATCTCTTTTTCTTATGCAGCATAAACCCAAGTTAAATAGCTTGTCTACACTGTGCAAATTCATTAAATGCATTGACCAATTCAAGAAAATTGAGCTTGTTATTTATGGTTTTCTTAGATAAGGGTGTTTTTGAAAGTTCAATGTTTGTAAATAATTTGAGTTGACCAAAAGAAGTTTGACAGGTATTTAAATGGATATTGAATATTGTGAAAAGATGATGTTATTTTAATTGCTAGAGGTTTCAGCCAACTTACAAAGTCTCTTTACACATGGAAATAGCATAATTTTAAGCACATTATATTTTATCTTTAAAAAGTGCATCATTGAATAGAAAATAATGCAATTTCACCATTTTTAGTTTAAAAAGACGTGAGATCAAGATATGAAAAATGATAGTTATAGACCTTTTTGAATAAATTCACCTTACAATGTTCAATATTAACTGAAAAGTATGTAAACAACAACTGCAACAAGGTGGACTCTAAACAGAAGGGATATTTTCTCACTAACAGTCTCTAATACTTCAGAGTAGATTTAATTCAATGTATCTCAATGTTAGAAAAGGAAAAATTGGACCATTGGACATTAACTGTGGAAAACATCAGACAAATATTTCTATAAATAATATTTACTTAGTATTTTAATTTTTATATAATAAACTAATACAGATTATCAGTTATCTAAACTACAGGTTTAGATAATGCAAACATAATATTGAGGCACATCATCTCCCCAACGCTGACTTTTGGAAGTCTGATATGATCTTTAGGTATCAGAGCTACTTATCTCAATGGTCAAAAGAATAGGGTGGTTGTACCCAATTTAGAATTGATGAGTTACAGGAAAACATAAGGCTCAAATAAGCACAAACAAGACCAACTTTCATGGCCCACCTACATTATTTTGTTGCAATTAAATTTTACATAGAAAATATGTTGTCCTGTATTGCATTTCTAGGCTTTGGGAGCTTATGAAATTTGTTATGAACCCATTGAGGAAAGAAATCATTTGAACTAAACAGGAAAAGATAATGGAAACTAACATTCATTGCCTATCTGTATCTGGCACAGTTCTAGACACTTTTCTCTCAATTAATCTCCATAGAATCCATGAAAGGATTGACTTAATGAGCGTACTTTACAAAGAAATTAGTAACTAGCCACCATCATATAGTTAAGAAAAGGAGGAGTCAGGATTCAAAGCAAGGTCAATGAAGCTCCAAAGCCCATACAGAGTCTTATCATTGCACCAGCAGGAATGATCATGAGCACCTGTGCACCGTCCTGGGCTCTTTATGCTCCTTCCTCTCTCGCTCCTCCCCGTCCCTCCTTCCCCTCTAACTCCTCCCATTCTTTCTCCTTCCCTTGGTTCTTTTTGTATATCTGCCTGTTTCTAAGCTAAAGGCCACATCCAAGCTCTCTCTTTTTGGTGGTCTTACCTCCATGTGGCTGCAGGACAGAAACTTCTAGGCACCTAGAACAAGAATAATTTTCCCTCTTCTGCTACAACAACAGAATTTTGAATTTTATCTGGGCTCATTGCCACTTGGAATTATAAAACAAAAGACAAATAAAAAAAGTGTAGCTAGCTGTAGCCAGTAATACATAGTGCTGATCACAGCAGAAACATATGGAACTGTGTGAAATTCTAGGATGGCTGCTTATGGATTTAAGTTATTTTAGTGGGGAGATAACCTTTTGCTCTTTTGTTCTTCCTCTGGCCTGCAATGCCAAAGTGATGGCTGGAGCTCCAGCAGTCACTTTGAAATATGAGAATGCCTTGGAAATAGCAGACACTTATATTAGCATAGTGAAGTAGAAAGATAGGTATGGGGTCCCTGATGACAATGTGGAGTTGCCCCATCAGCCCTAACCTGTCCACATATGGACCTTTTTAAATGAGAGAGAAAAATAACAGTCTCCTACTTCCCCTCACCCATAATTTGTGTCTGTTCCAGCTAAACCTAATCTTAACTGATAAAATCACCTTTTCCTGTGTTATTTTGGAACCTCTGAGAGCCAGCTAACTTTCCTCAACCACACTCACTCTAACCAGGATTAGTTTGTATAACAGACTTGCTTAATTTATAAACAGCTTTTTAGAACCTTAATTTCCATTTCCCCCTTATTTTCCACTTATATTTAAAGTTATTGATTTGGCTGTCAATTCTAATGTTCTGTAGCTCAAATTTTGCTAGTCATATGTGCAGATAAGCTGCCCACACTTTTGTTGACTCACTCCCAACAAAGAGTGTTTGCTTAATAATGAAACATATTTTTTTTCCACATGTAACTTCTCTAACCATAAACTGGCAAGTTGGATGTCCTTGCTTTTGCAAGCTGCTTGGTAACCATTATTCTGACCTTATTTGATTGAGACTATTTTTGGATGCAGGAAAACACATATTTGTGGTTCAAAGCTTAAATTGCAAAAGCTTGTTCTTGGCTACAGCTACTAGAGTAAATTGCACAGTTTCCAACAGGAGAAAGCAAAGCTGTTTTTATTACTACTACTACTAATAAAGAAATTAAATGGGAAATGTGTAAAAATCAAAGCCTCATTCACGTGACAGAAAAGTCTGTTTGGGGCTTTGTGCACTGTGTAATATCTAATGTGTAGGGAGGAGAACAAAAAAATAAACAAGTAGATGGATAGGTATTATAAATACATAGGTGGGTTTTTTTCTATTTTCATTTTTCAGCTTTCTTCCTGATGCTAGAAAAAGTCTAATGGCAGAGTATTATCTGAGGAAGTTGTTAAATTCTATCTAAACTTTTTTTTAAAATATGCACTATGTCTCCTTAAACGCATATGTGTTATATTGTAGCAGATAGCGTCAGTGCCCCACCTGTATTCCACATATGCCTTTTCAATTCAAAGAACTTTATCTGGCCATCAGATCCTGCTCTGCCTTCAAATAGGACAGGCCAGAAATGCCAAGGAACTAACATCCTTCTGAGAGTAGGGCTCAGCCAGTGAGTTACTGATGGAAGTTGGTGCGTAAATACCCCAGTTCCCTCTCCTGTTGCCTGGGATAACTCTGAGATGTATCTTTTACACCTGCTCCCAGAGTTCCCCAGTGTGGTTAAGATGGCTTAGTAATGCACAATTTTAATGAAAGATCATTTGTTGCTATATAATTTATGCATTATCTAATTTTAGTCAATGTACCAAGAGTCACATGCTTGGTCAGAAGGAGCTTAATGGAGTCCAACTGATTGTTTTAATCACATAGCTCCACAGGATCTATCACATACATCACCTGCCCTCCAGGTGCTTGTCAGGGAGAAAGTAATACAATTCTTGAGTGAGAGAAACAATATTTATTGAAATTTCTAAAGACCATGCATTCATTAAATATGGAACAAGTGTTTCCATGCTTACTGTGTGTCAGATGCATTGCTAGGAGCTGAGGATTTGGTGGTGGTTTTGTTTTCGTTAAATTTACAGTCCAGAATGAGATGAGATGGAAGAGTCAGTAAGAAAATATGTTAAGTTCTAAGAAGAAAAAGAACTGTGAAAATTATTGCCTATGCATTCCTCTTTGCAATGAAATCCACCTCTGAATTAAGCCAGACTCTCAGAGAGACCTGCATGTGGACTGTAATATATTGTCCCTGGGTGAAATGGTTTTTACTGAACTGTGCTTTGTTGTAATGTCATCAGCTTAAATAAAAGCATATTAAATAAAAGCAGTACAATTACATGTATTACTGTGTTTATTTGAAGGATGGTATACACGGTGTTTGTTCAGTAGATCTTGCAATATTTCTTGTAAGGACACAGTAATTTCTCTACTGCCTTGTTATAAGGGGTATTTGTGCTTGTCCTAATCAACTGGCTTGCTTTTAACTTATGGGTACTATGATGCCTCTGTGTTTTCCTATTCTATGTTATAGGGTTTCACTGCCTGGAATACTAGTGGCTCTTACTCTGGGATTCATTTTATTTGTCTGCTCTTATTTACCCCCTATTATGTTTCTCTTACTTTTTAATAAAAACTTGTCTTTCTGTAGTGCATGCATCTTTTTAGCATGCCTCAAATCTTTCCAGAATGATTGTATATAAATAAGAGTCTAACATATAAAATGATTAAAATATTACAAAGCAGAATTTATCAATTTTAATAGTTTATAATGATATTTCATTATTTATTTATTTTTACTTTATCTCAGCAATGATTAGAAAACCCATAACTTAAGTAATAAACATATTCTTAAATTTGAATTTATTCTAAGTTAAAAAACTTTTATATGATGTGGATATAGAAGGATCCAACAAAAATAATTTTTTTCTGTCCTTCACGTGTCAACTTCCTATTCTATAATTGTCAGGGGTCTTTTTCTTTAGAACCCAAGGAAATTTTTTGATCGATGCTCAGAGTTTAATATCTGCTGCTGTAATAATGTCTGTATGTACTTTGGGGAAAATAAAAATCATGTAGCAATTGAGAGACTATGCAGATGATAACTGAGGTTCTTAGAGTTAGTTGCAGGACGTTACTTGTTACCAAAGGAAAGGGAAACCTTGATCTTTTACAGTAACTAAGAAAAGTCCTGAGATTTAACAACCTTGGAAATTTTTAGTTTGTAAAGTTATAAAGCTTCTTTTGCAGAAAGATGGTCACTCTTTGCTTTATGTCCTGTATTTGCACATCATTTGTGATTATAAAAATTTTTTGAGCTATTCAGCCTTTGAAATATTAACCTAAGATAGTCTAACTTTATGAGGTTCAAGTTAGCCAGATATGTTGGACAGGTTGTTGTTGATGGTTTTTTTTTTAAGCTCATTTCTTATCTAATTAAATTCCCAAACATACATAAATGGTAGAACTGATTGACCCATTTATTTCTCCAGAAGAAAACAACAGAGTTATTCTTTTAAAATATAAAAAGTCTATAGACAATACCAAAGGCTTCAGGCACTTTATTTTCTCCAAGTATTTTAATTTTATTTTATACTTCACACGTACATGACTTTCATATAAGTGTACTTCAGAATTATTTAAACCAATTTTCTTTATTATTCTTGTTTGTCTTCTATCAAGGCACTTCCTTTTTTCAAACAAGAACCCTGCTGAGACCTGGGTCATATTAACTCATTTAAAATGCCATCCTGGTTTGTGACTGCGTGCTCCCTCATTTCCCTCAGAATATAAGAAGAAATAATCTTACACTTAAAAATAACAACCACAATAGAAATATTCTGCCTTTATATACAACGTCTCCTATATATAGCATAGGAATTAAATTGATTGATACAAAAATATAAAGAATAACTGATATTAAATTAATAACTAAAACCAACTGGGGTTGGGGATGGACTGGTAGAAAAAAATAACTTGTTGACCGTGAAAGTCAGTTTTTCATCCAAGTTGGAAAATGGAGGTTCCTAGGAATTGAGTTTCTTGGTGGGCTTTTGTGGTAACAGGAAAGTCTGGTCTTTTATTTTGTGTTCTGAAATGATGTGCGATTTTATTCTCCAAGGCTGTCATTCCAGTACTTTCCACAGGCTAGTAATTGAATACCCAAAAACCGAGTAGTGGAAGAGCCAAGTTCAACATCCTCTCTTGGCTTCCATTCTATGGGTTTTTTTCTGCTGAATAAGGCCTGCTGGGAGTGACTAGATTGTAGTTTATTATGTTGTTCTGATTATGAATCAGTGCAATTTACAAATGTTTTGCATTTGAAACCTGGAGTTGTTTTAGGCTCATTTGCTGACATATGTGAATTTGCTAGAAAGGGCCAGGATCAAATGACATCCACCATCTGTGGAGGGTATTATGTCTAGAGCTAAGAACTGGAAGCATGAAAGAGGTTTGCAGAGTGTATTGAACCTACTTGAGTCCAAAAGCAAAAGCAAAATCTTTCACTTTTGAATTATATGTACTCTTGGATTTAAAAGATTATTGTAACGTATAAGCTAATGTCAACTTTTAAATCACAAAGAATATTAAGAACAAAATTAGGCTTTCAGGATAGGTTTTTGTATAAGGAAAGTTATTAGAAATTGTGAAATAAACAAAACACCCCAACATGTCTTTTGTTCCCAAAGTAATTCCTCTTTATTATATATAAATATATATATACACACACACACATATAGAATGTTAAGTACAGTCTCATATTTCCATCAAAACCTGTGTTCAGACATAATCTCCTAGCATACTACTTCTTGTAAATATAAGTTATGGTTCATAACTTTCTCAAGGTTAAATCTTATTTTCTATTTTAGAATTAAAAGATTTTTTCTCTTCCTCTTCATAGGAGTTGGAAGGGGTGTTGGAGGATGGGAGGCAGAGGGTAGGATTATTTGAAATAACCTCTCATAGTGAACATAAACCAGGCACTACCACGAACTTGGGTCTAAAGCAATGAATAATCAATGAGACAAACAAAGCCCTTACTTTAATGACATTTACATTCTAACGGGGAAAAACAGAAAATTAAAAAATAAATATGTATATCAGGTTCCAGCAGATGCCACAGAGGAAAACAAACCAGCATAAGGAGATAGAAAATGATTTGGATTGCATAGAAGGCGATCATGAAAGGACTTTCTAAGGAGATAATATTTGACCAGTACCTGAAGTATAGAACAATGAAAACAAATACACTGGACAGAACAGAACACCCAGTGCAAAGGCCTCAATGCAGGAGTATGCTAAGTGTATGTGAAGAGTAGCAAAGATGCCAGAGTGGTTATTATTGAGTATGCAAGGGATAAACTGGAAAGAAAGGATATCACATTGGTAGCACTGGGCCTTATGGATAAAGTAGGGACTTCGGGGTTTTTTTTACTGTGTGTAATAAAAAATATATAGGATAAAATTTGCCATCTTAATCATTTTTAAGTGTGCAGATCAGTGATTTTCAGTATATTCACATTGCTGTGGAACAGATCTCCAGAACTTTTTCATCTTCTAAAACTGAAACTCGATGCTCACTAAAAACCTCCTCTTTTCCCCCTGTTTCCAGGTCCTGGTAACCATCATTCTACTTTATATTTTTATGAAATTGACTACTTCATATACATAAAAGTAGAATCATATAGCATGTGTCTTTTTGTAACTAGCTCAATTCACTTATAATACATCCATGTTGTAGCATGTGACAGGATTTCCTTCTTTAAAAATGGATGATATTCTATCGTGTGTGTACCACATTTTGTTTAATCAATTCCTTTGTCAATGAACATAAAATCTTAAAATTTTCCTTGACTCCTCTTTTTGTATCACACTTTACATCTATTTATATTTTTGCAGGCATTTTAAAACATTTTATTTTGTAAATATGGCTCTTTGGAAATATCCCTTTTCCATACAAAACTTTACTGTCTTTTTCTCTTCTAAAACAACTTTTATGTGTTCTAATCTTGCATCTAGCACTGTTGCTGCCATGACTTCTTCATTATACTCAGTCTCATTACTGGCATTCTTCAAAGCGAAAATAATTATTTGTAAAGCTATTTCTATTGTACTTTTCTTAACCAACTAGCATCCAGCATAAAATAGGTCTTAGAACAGGCATTTTATATATGTGTGTGTGTGTGTATATATATATATATATATATATATTGCTGGGAATCTATGTCCTTTTATTTTGCAGTTTTCCCTAATTTATAACCATCTCTCTGAGTAATGGGACAAATTCAATTCTTCTCATAAAAGCTCAATAATCTAAAGAGAAAAAAATGCTTTTAAGGGCAAAAGCAATATCACTAGGAATACCAATTAAAATGCAAATTAGCAATAGAGAACAGAATATACATCATTTTATAAATAAAGTAATATACAAGGCAAATCTGTAAGCAGCAAAGAACTGTGCTGAAGTATTAAATATCACTATCATTGATAGTACCATAATGGAGATAAATACTTGTATGGTAGTGAAAAACAAAACAAAACAAAATGCATGCTTTATGTCAATACATTCTTTCAAAATCTTCTGTTTTTCCTTTAGCACTATTTCTTTCTATCCTTATCTGATTTCATAACAATGCAGTTTTTGAAATTATATTTTATGATGCTGAAAAACAACCTGGGATATGTATAGCTATAAATACCCAGGACTAATAAAATTACATGGATCTAAAGCACATCAAAATCACTATCCAAAGAAATTCCGTTTACTTTTTCCAAAAGTATGAAAAATCAGAGCGGAAGGACATCCCCAAAGGAACATCAACTCCTTAACAATGGATACCAACCAAAATGAAAATATTGAAATCACAGTTAAAGAATTACAAATATGTATTATAAGGAAATTCAATGAAATCCAAGAGAAAATGAAAACAAACTCAAAGAGCCAGAAAAACAATTCAGAAAATGAATGAAAAATTCACTAAAGAGATCAGCATATTAAAAAATAAAAAAACAAATACAACTTCTGGAAAGAAAAAATCTATTTAAGGAAATACAAAACACAGAGGAAAGTTTTAAGAATAGACTAGACCAGGGAGTAGAAAGAATCTCAGAGCTTTAAGACAACTCTTTCTAATTAAAATAGTCAAAAATAAAGAACAGAAAATTAAGAGGAATGAACAAAGCCTACAAGAAATATGGGATTTCTTGTGTAAAAAAACAAATATAAAAATAATAAGCATCCTTGAGGGTAAAGAAAAAACCCCACAAGGGCTGTAAAACCTCCTTGAGGGAATAATTGGGGAAAATTTCCCAGGTCTCGCTAGAGATTTAGACATCCAGGTACAAGAAGCTCAACAAACACCTGGGACATTCATTGCAAAGGGTCAATCACCAGACACATAGTCATCAGGCTGGCCAGATCAATACAAAAGAGGAACTCCTGTAAAGCATGAGGTGAACACATCAGGTAACTTACAAAGAAACACCCATCAGGCTAACTGCACACTTACCAACTGTACCCTTTCAAGCAGAAAGAGATTGGTGCCCCATCTTCAGTCTTCTTAAACAGAAAAACTGCCATCCTAGAATTTTGTATCCTGGAAAACTAAGTTCCATATATGAAGGAGAAATAAAGACTTTTCCAGACAAGCAAACACTGAGGGAATTTGTCAAGACAAGACCTGCTCTGCAAAAAATACTCAAAACTGCATTATACATGGATCACAAAGATAGACACCAACCAATTAAAACACCCAAGAGCTAAAGATCAGAGCTCATATAAAAAATAACGCAAGAGGTAAAACAAAGCGATGAGGTACTAGCCAACAGGATGAACAGAACAGCATCCCATGTCTATCAATAAACATGAACAGTTTGAATGTCCCACTCAAGAGATATAGGCTGGCTGAAGGGATGAAAAAATATAGCCCAAGTATCTACTGTCTCCAGGAAACACATCTAACCCACATGGACTCATAGAGACTCTAGGTGAAGGGATGGAAAAATATATTTCATGTAAATGGAAATCAACAGAAGGCAGATATAGCCATTCCCGTATCAGATAAAATTGACTTTAAATCAACAATAATAAAGAAAGACAAGTATGGTCATTATATAATGGTAAAGGGAGCAATTCAACAAGAAGACATGGCAATCCTAAACATTTATGCACCTAACACAAGAGCTCTGAGATTTATAAAGCAAACCATCCTAGGGCTAAGCAAAAAGATATATGACAGCATCATAATTGCCAGGGACTTCAACAATCCACTGACAGAACTGGACAGACCATCCAAGCAGAAATTAAATAAACACTGGACTTAAATGGGACACTACAGCAAATTGGTCTAACAAACATTTACAGAACATTTTACTCAAAAACTACTGACTATACATTCTTCTCAGCTGCACATGGAACATTCTCTAAGATTGATCATATCTTATCCCACAAAGCATGTTTAAACGAATCCCCCCCACACACATACAAAAATAGAAATCATTCCAGTATCTTCTCAGACCACAGTGGAATAAAACTAGATATCAACTCCAAGGGAAATACTGCATTTTACAGAAAGTCATGGAAATTGAACAACCTTCTGCTGAATGATTGTTGGAAGAATAATGAAATTAAAATGAAAATCAATGATTCCTCAAACTGAATGACAAGGGGGACACAAACTATCAAAATCTCTGGTATTTAGCAAAAGCAGTCCTAAGAAGAAAATTCATAGCCTTGAATGCCTACATAAAAAACACAGAAAGATCACAAATCAACAATCTAATGACATGTCTCAAGGAACTAGAAAAAGGAAGAGCAAATCAAAGCCAAAGTCAGCAGAAGAAAAGAAATAACTAAGGTCAGAGCAGAGCTAAATGAAATGGAAAACAAAAAGACAATACAAAGTATCAATGAAATAAA
>CAUYRT010019136.1:0-30070 GCA_963574885.1 Lepilemur ruficaudatus
AAACGGACAACCCTTGGAGCTTGGCTGTTTTCCCACCCAGGTCCTTCAGCAATAAATGTATTTTACTTTTGACTCAGATCTATGTTTGAGGACCTTTGTGGGGGCCTCTTTAAGAAAATGCATGTTGCGTTATACATACAAAATTACTAAGACCCCTTCCAGGGCCTTCATGAGCAGCACAGTGAATCCTTCCCTGCTCTTGAAGAGTTCTACTTATTATGTGATTTTGGACCCCTTCACTTGACATTGCTAAGTCTCAATTTCCTTATAGGTAAAATGGAAGTACCAGAACTATATTTCATAGGATTATTGTGAGGTTTGAAAGAGTAAGTTTAACCCAAAGTCTAGCCTGGCACTGAGTGCTCTATGAATGTTATTTGCCATCGTTGAGCAGGGGAGTGGTATGCTAAAGTGACTGAAGCCCAGACTGCTCTACGGTGTTAGAATTCAGAAGAATTCATGTTTTTGTCTCTTGGTATGGTTTTGGCTACGTAGGTGTGCTCAATTTATAAAATTTCTTTGAGATGTACACTTACGATTTGCATGCTTTTCTGTATATGTTATACTTAAATAAAATTTATTTTTTATAAGTGTCTTTTCCCGGGGCAAGAAGGAGAAGGGAAATGACAACTCACCAGGAGAAACACAGGGCTGATGGCTACCCAGCAGATCCGCCAAAACCATCCAGGGCTGAAGCCAAGCATTTCCTTCACATCACTGCAGAACTGAGTGATGCCTAAAGTCACCCAAAAGAGAACGAGACTGACTGAGAGAGGACAGGGACCATCTTATTTCCTGATTTTCAGGGCAAGTCACAGTCACTGGGATCGGCACTGGGAATGACAAGGAGGAAGGAAGCTGGAATTCCTACCCAGAACAAACTTCCAGCTCTGGAATTTCTCTATGGGAGGAGCTCAGGGACACCAATATTGTCTGAAAGCGGGACTGGGGGACTTGTCACAAAGTTGCATTTCTATAGCAAGCAAACAAAGCTCTTTCTCCATAGAGTGGGAAGATTGATGGACACTGGGAGAGACCTAACATCCCCTCTTGGTACCACACTGCCTTTCTAAGATATCAGTGTATATTTGATTTTGTTGCTATAGAAAAGAAAGTTGAATTCTGTCTAGTAATGGTGATTCTGCCTAACAGAGACTGACTTTGACCGTTATGCTGTAAACATTTCAGAGAAAAATTTAACCACAATATTGCCCATTCGTGTGCCAGATCAAGATCAAGGTTCTTCTGTAAAAAGTAACTGGTGCGGAAGTGAGAACTGAGAACTCCCACCAACGGGTGAGAAATTGAGAAAGGGGAGGTGCTAGGTGGTTGCTTCCCTGGGAGCTCCCAGCAGTTCCCAGGGCAGTTCTATAGCAGTTCACGCACTTTGAACTTTGTCCTCTGAATTGCCAAAGAGGTGGGGAGGATTTCTTCTTTTAAAAACTGGGCCCATGTGCAACTCAAATGTGCCCTCCCCTTCATAATGACTACCATTCTAGAATGGTTGATTATCATAGTAAGAAAATAAATACATTTTTTTAAAGAAATTGGGTCTTGCTCTGTTGCCCAGGCTGGAGCACAGTGGTGTGATCATAGCTCACTGCAGCCTTGAACTCCTGGGTTCAAGCAGTCCTTCCACCTCAGCCTCCCAAAGTGTTGGGATTACAGGCATGAGCCACCTCACCCTGCCAATAAATATACTTTTAGAATAAAGTACTTCTTGATTTGAAAGAGAGGACTCTCTGAACCTGATGTTTTTCTTTTCAATTGACTGTGCCTTCCTCATCCCCACCCAGGGACTCCTGGGACCTCTGCCAATGGACCAACGTCAGCTCACTCCCTGCACCCCTGGTGGTTTTGCCCTTATCAAATTCCATCCCAGGACCAGAGGGGAGTGAACTGGGGACTACTAAGGCAAATAGCACAAATAAGAGCATTCTTGCCTCTTCCCTAGAAGATAAGCTCCTAAGCTGTGTCTCAGGGCTCTGGAAGGAGCTCTTCCTTGAGAAATTTAAACTGGGGGCCACTCCATTTAACAGTAGTATATTGTACATTCTGCAGACGCATTCACTGTGCACTAATTCTGTGTTGTCTGTTCAATTCTTAGAGCCCATCGGGATCTTAACTACCATGGATGAGCTACATGGAACTGCTTTAGCCTGTCTCCACTGAGTAAACATTCAAACTTGGAAGGAAAAAAAATGTCCTCCCAAGAGAACGGGCAATCTGTTGTACTGAGTGTGAGTGCGGAGGAAATGACCTATTTCTGAGAAGACACGCAGCTGAGATTATTTTACAGAACCATAAGGAGGTCACACCTGTAAAGTGCCCCTCCTTGCCTCTCTTTGATGAAATCAGCCCTTCTCTGTTGTGCTGGCTGGGTCATGTAGAAAAAGGATTCCAGCGGGGCTAGGAAGCATCTTACCGTAGAACCAAGACACAGCAATGGCTTCTATAAGTACGACAGTAAGCACGGCAGGCCCTGTGGCATACTCCTCCAGCAGCTTCACCACGTAGGCCCCGCCCTGGAAATGAGAGTGTGAGCCTAGTTAAGGGCCCTCCGAGGCACTGCCTCTCCTTACTACACAGGCCTGCAGAAGCTTCTTAATGTAGGATGTTTCTGGAAAATTCCCACCTTGGACCTACTATAAGGACCCCAGAGCCTACCTTTTGAACTGGCCTTTGCAATGTGGGCCAGGTACTGACCCTGTAAGACACCTCTTCCTGTCCTATGGAACACACTCTTCTTACTTGTTTCCTCTCCCCACTAAATTTTAAGAGACAAACTCCAAAGGGCCTCTGAATCTATTTTCAACTTTCTTCAACTTACTGAACAAACACCTATTTGTGTTCCTGGAGAATTTCCACCTCTAGAGACTGAATCTGGGAGGGTCCATGACACCAGACACATTGAGGACCTTGGTCACAGTTGCTATCTGTCCAAACTCATGGCTTCTTTGGGTTCTACTCAGCCCCACCCGACCCCCTCTCTGAAGCTCCAAGGCCACTGGGGTCACTGCTTGACGATGCATATCTGCAAAATCTGCCTTGAGTCAGGAGGACACAGCCTAGGATGCCTGTGGATACTATCTGATGCAGGCTTTACAGTATTTCGGCTGCCAAAAAAAAAAAAAAAATCGCCAGTAGGGTCTAACTTCTTTACCATTGCAAGTTCTGGAGGAGATAGAGTGGCACTATGCTTATGAGATGCCAGCTTCCAGATGTTCTGCATTTCAGGACATCAAGGTGACATTCCCATGAAAGCAGCCCTAAGGAGTGGAAAGGGACTGGAAAAGAAAATCCTAAGTTTTCTCCAGATATTTTGCCAAGCCTGAAATCTAGCTGGATCTGTTGTAAAATGCTAGAGCCTCCAGATACTTGCACAGATTCTCAAACAGATACTGCCAGAAACAACTTTCGTCTTGATGACAAACTTTTTAATGGAAGTAACAAACCCCCTTCCTTTGGCCCCAAAGCCAGGGTACCATGTGGGATGGAAGGAAAGGGACAGCCTCGCATAGCGTTCTATTGCCCTAAGGGAGGGCAACTCAAAGCTGAGGGGCGTGGTACTCACAAAAGTCAGGGTGATCAGGGATCCGAAGAAGCATGTAATGACCACGGCGAGTACAAACCACTCCCGGCGTTTGGCCCAGATGTGTGGGAATTCATCCAACACAGCCGTGATCACCCCCTCCAAGCCTGCAAACTGAGAGGTACATGCATACAGTCACAGCGGAGGCTTTGGGACAAGTCTGTGGACTTCAGGACAGTGAACAGGAGGGAGGGCTAGGATTGCTGAGTGACTAGTCAAGCAGATAATGACCAGTTCTCTTGACTCACTGGCCCATGAAAGCATCTAGAAAGTATATTTCCCTGTTTTACACTGTCATCTAGAACCCTTCACTAAGGACATCCAGGAAAGAAAATATAATGTATGGACAGAACTTCAATATGTGAGGTCTCCTGCAGAAACTTTGTACCAGAAAGGCCAAGTGCAAGCTGCTGAGCTGAATGCTAGGCAGGGCAGAGACACAAGGACCTTGCCTTGGCCTTTAGGTGCCATCATCTGGGCAAGGGGCAGTGCACAATGACAGTTCACATATGCTGAGTCCTTGGCTGTTGTGCCAGCACGTTACCCACATTATCCCATTAATGACTCTACGGTACTAGAGGGTGGTAAGTGCCATCACTGAGGAGTGAACCAGGGGCCTGGGAAGCACCAGAGATGGCCAGGATGGGAGGGAAGGAGTATAGCTGCTGCCACCTCCTCCTCCTCACCTCTCCTCTTTATTGTCCCAGAGCCCATCTTCCCTCCCCATTCACTCACTGTGCTGTCCAAGCCCAGTGTGATTAACATCAGGAAGAAGATGATGGCAAAGAACGTGGACGCTGGCATGTTGGCTATAGCTTCCGCGTATGTGATGAAGAGGAGGCTGGGGCCTGAGACAGAGGGGGAGAAAAGAAGTGGTTGCTGGGACCTGTCCTACAAAGACATCACAGAGGAAAACTCAGCCACAACAACAATTCCAATTCTTATTGCAGGACCTTACACGTGAGTCAGGCCTTGACACACACCCAGTGCTTCCTCACACTCCACACCATCACACCTGGCCACCCGACATCCTGGTGGGCAGACAGTGTCCACCTTGAAAAGTGTGTGCCATCAGTTAATGTGGGAGATGGAAACAGACCAGAGACCCCTAAGACTAGCAAAGCTGCACGCAAGTATAAGAGTTTCCACTGCATAACAATTCAGTGGCTTTTTCAGGACCAGGATTGGTATTTCTGAAGTCCCACAGCATTTGGTCCCCTCTTCAGCTCCAGACCAGCAGGAAGTATTAAATTGATTTCAGTAGAGTCACAGAGACCTTGGAATAAAGACCTCCTGTTATTTTAAAGTCCTTATTTAAAGTCAATCTCTCATGGGCTAGCTAGGGGTACCCTCATTTGGGGTATGGGCTTGGTCAAAGCACTGCATCAGGCCAGAGACAGTATGTTAGCAAGAAAGCCCTGGCACCCATCCTCTAGATCCAATCATCTCTTTTTCAACCTCTGTTACTCTTTCCTTATTCCATGAAAAACCTCACAGTGGAGTAGCTACATTTTATTTTTCTGCAAGGAGCAGTTCGAAGAATAATTACTTGCTTCCTGGACTTGTAGCTATCCCAAGACCATGACAGGCCCCAAACCCACTGGTTTTACTGCTATCATCCCAGTCATATTTTCAAGCCTGTAGGTTTTTGAAGCCCCTACTCCCGGGCACCAAGGGAGCTGCCCCATCCCCAACGTGGCCTGAACGTATGGAAAGGGTTGAGATCTCCAAGGCATTAAGTTTCTCTCAAATCTTTGAAAAATTTAAGGCAGTATCTGGAAATAATTTGAAAGTTATACATTTGTAAAGATTCAAAGCCAAGCAATTCAGTAGGAGCAAGGGACCTAAACAGAACCTACAGTCTTACCTGCATCTTTGGCCACCTCAGACACATCTTCATTCCTCATCTCAGCCATGTACCCAAGCACCGTGAAGATGACAAATCCTGAAACGAAGCTCGTCAAGCAGTTCACCACACTGGTCACCAGGGCATCTCTGGAGTGGGAAACCCAAGGGGTCTGAGACAGTTCCAAAGTCAGGAGTCTAAGGAGCATCTTTCTATGTGCCTGCCCTGCTCGAGACAGGCCAGCTGTGCCAAGGGCCATCAGGTTGAGCTGTCCAGTGTCCCTTCTCCTTCTCCTAGAACCCAACTCCCAGGCTGGAAGCAAAAACTGCTGTGATTACCACATACAGTGTGGGGAGAAGGGAGTTTTGTTTTTTGTTTTTTGTTTTTTTTTTGAGACAGGGTCTTGCTCTGTAGCCCAGGCTGAAGTGCAGTGGTGCCATTGTAGCTCACTGCAGGTTTGAACTCCTGGGCTCAAGCAATCCTCCCACTTCCGCCTCCCAAGTAGCTGGGACTACAGGTGCACACCACCACACCCAGCTAATTTTTCTATTTCTTGTAGAGACGGGGTCTCCCTATGTTGCCCAGGCTGGTCTTGAACTTCTGGCCTCAAGCCATCTTCCAGCCTCAGCCCCCCAAAGTGCTGGGATTGTAGGCATGAGCCATCGTGCCCAGCCTAAGGGGTGTTTTAAAAGGTGAACCTATTGTGAAACAGCACAACACAGACCTCTCCATTTCAAATAGGCCTAGTTCAGGAGCAGGGCCCAGGTTGGAATGGGGGCTCGGACGAGGCCTTGGCCTCACATTTGTGAAGTCTTCGTATTTAGACTTTGACGTTATCTTCAAATAAAGTCAAAAGACTGCCACAGAAACACCCTGACACTTTTAAAAGAAGACTTCATCATACAACTTCAGGCTGCTGTCCCATTGCAAGGCCACACTGCTTGGGGTACAAGTGAATCACCCCCACCTTTCAAAATGTAAATTCTATAATTATCTTATGAATAGCATAAACAGATTGCTGGACGCTGCCATCTGTGATAGAACATTAAAAATCTAAAGATGGGGCCGGGCGCGGTGGCTCACGCCTGTAATCCTAGCACTCTGGGAGGCCGAGGCGGGCGGATTGCTCAAGGTCAGGAGTTCGAAACCAGCCTAAGCAAGAGCAAGACCCGTCTCTACTGAAAATAGAAAGAAATTAATTGGCCAACTAAATATATGTAGAAAAAATTAGCCAGGCATGGTGGCGCATGCCTGTAGTCCCAGCTACTCGGGAGGCTGAGGCAGAAGGATCGCTTGAGCCCAGGAGTTTGGGGTTGCTGTGAGCTAGGCTGATGCCACGGCATTCTAGCCCAGGAAACACAGTGAGACTCTGTCTCAAAAAAAAAAAAAAAACTAAAGATGATGAGTGATATTTAAGTCATAATTGGTACAGCACTCCCAGTTTTGTTAAAATTTCTGAAGTGAGTTTTTGCAAGAAAAAAATTGTGGCATTTTGTGTTAGTCAAAATAATTCAATCATTTTACTTTTTTGTGTATACATACATAAAACAAATGGTCACATTACAATTTTTGTTAAACATATTAACTAATTAAACTTGACTCTTTAATTGTATGTTACAATTTTTATAAAACTGCTTTGGAATTTCTTTTTTTTGAGACAGAGTCTCACTCTGTCACCTGGGCTAAAGTACAGTGGCATCGTTCGTAGCTCACAGCAACCTCAAACTCCTAGGCTCGGATGATCCTCCTGCCTCTGCCTCCTGAGTAGCTGGGACTACAGGTGTATGCCAGCATGCTTGGCTAATTTTTCTGTTTTTTGCAGAGACAGGGTCTCATTCTTGCTCAGTCTGATCTCAAACTCCTGACCTCAAGCAATCCTCCCGCCTCAGCCTCCCAAAGTGCAGATCACAGGCGTGAGCCGCTGTGCCTAGCCTCAGAATTTCTTAATTATTACTTTTTATATATACAGGGACTCTCCTAACCTCTAAGTGGCCCAAGTGAAGTTATGGCCTGGGTGGGTGCTCTGGCCATGGGTGAATTGGTCAGGGACCTGCAGTACCCTCAAAGGGTAGTGTCGTCATGGCCAGAGCCTGGCCAAGTTTGAGGCCATCAGCTCAATCACCTTCCTTCAGACTAGCTGACTTTCACTTACTCCATTTTCAAGTTTTGCTTGAGGGCCCCGGATACTCACTGATAACAGTTGTTGTGGAATTTGTTATAGCTAGCAAAAGCTAGTAGGACCCCAAAGCCCGGACCGAGAGAGAAGAAGATCTGAGCAGCAGCATCCACCCATACCTGGAACACAGCAGGGATAAGGGAATAGGGTGGGGGTGAGACCCAGGCTGACACTGGGCACCTGTGGGGCTAGCACCTCTTGTGCCTCCGTGTGGCTTGGCACAGAGGTGGGAGACCAGCCTAGGCACATTCCAGGAATGGCCACATATCAAGTGCAAACAAATGTAATTTCTCTTCCTATCATTTAGGCATAAACCCATCCAGTGGCCTCAACTGTGCTTTCTGTGCTTGTAGTTCTGGTTTTAAACATCACTGCAGACTTGCACACCGAAAGCAAATTCTATTTGCTGAAAGCAAATCCATCCTATTCAGAGGAGAACTAGCTTCATTTAATAAAATGACATATGCATACTGTTTCCCCCATCTTACCCCTGTCTCCAGGAGTTTCTGCCAGTTGGGTTTCAAGTAGAAGAGAACACCCCTCCAGGCTCCCGGTAGGGTGGCCCCCCTCACCAGCAGGACAGAAAGGATGATGTAAGGGAAGGTGGCTGTCACCCACACCACCTGTAAGGAAGGAGAACAGAAACACAGGTTATCACCATGCTGTCCCAGAAGG
Organism: Lepilemur ruficaudatus; assembly: GCA_963574885.1. Lineage (NCBI taxonomy): Eukaryota > Metazoa > Chordata > Mammalia > Primates > Lepilemuridae > Lepilemur > Lepilemur ruficaudatus. The sequence continues at coordinate 8,290 of CAUYRT010019136.1, forward strand.
GGCAGGGGAGGAAGATGGGTGGACATCAATGTCTTTTATGCTTGAAGGCCTTGAGAAAGGAGATCCATCTTTTTTCTGTCATTTTAGTAGACAAGGTAGTGTGGCAGAAAGATCACAGCCTTCAGAATCAGATGGATAGGGATCTGGTTCAGCTTGGCCAATACTAACCTCAAAGCCTGCTCCGCATCTGTAGAATAGGGAAATATCTAGCAGGAAAGTACAGAATTGACCTGTGTATATAAAGCACTGAACACGGGTTTCCAGTAAATTATTGCCACTATTACTAATTGTGATACTACCAGTGGGTTAAAGGAATTTAAAAAAAAATTATATAATGGTTCTTGAGATTGGTTCATTTCTAGAATTTTCAAACTGATTTAGTGAAGACAGAGACTAATCATCATGAAATGTGTTTGGCGTTGAAGGAAACAACGACTGTCCCCCAACCAGTACCTGTCCAGGCTACTGAGTTCTACATTTGAGACTCTGTGGGCACCTTGGCAGGCCTGGATCAGCGGCCAGAGTCCTCCTCACCTTGCCAGATGTTTTGACGCCTTTCCAGATGCTGAAGTAGATAACAGTGAAAATCAGCATGATGCAGAGGGCAAGCTGCCAGCTGATGCCCCCGAGGTCCTGAAGTCCCTTGGACTGGTGGATTTGGAGGACATGGCGCCTAGGGTACAGGAGAAAGAAAGGCCCATGAGAGGTGTGGACAGTGATCTGGACAATCTGTGATACCTCTAGAAGGGAGCCCAGGGGAAAATGGACATGGCCCTGCAAGGATCAAATGGCCACTGAGCCCACGGAAGAGCTGGGATTGGCCCTGCCCATCCTGACGGTGTAAGATGCACGTTCAGTCTGCCGCTCCTGGGAGCAGTGCTCAGCCCAAAGGCAGACTTCCTGGTCTCCCCTTTGCTGGCTGGGACCTGAACACCCTTTGACCAACATGACTGGCTTTTGGGTACATGAGGATGTATATGTGTGGGTAGTGGGTCCTCCTTCCCTACCCCAAAGGAGCTCTCTCTTTGGGCTGCCATTGCCTGAAATTCCAGCATTCAAAAATACTACCTACTGGCCGGGCGTGGTGGCTGACGCCTGTAATCCTAGCACTCTGGGAGGCCGAGGTGGGTGAATTGCTCAAGGTCAGGAGTTCAAGACCAGCCTGAGCAAGAGCAAGACCCTGTCTCTACTGTAAATAGAAAGAAATTAATTGGCCAACTAAAATATATGTAAAAAAATTAGCCGGGCATGGTGGCGCATGCCTGTAGTCCCAGCTACTTGGGAGGCTGAGGCAGGAGGATTGCTTGAGCCCAGGAGTTTGAGGTTGCTGTGAGCTAGGCTGATGCCACGGCACTCTAGCCTGGGCAACAAAGTGAGACTCTGTCTCAAAAAAAAAAAAAAAAGAAAAGAAAAACAGAAAAAAGAAAAGAAAAAAAAACACTACCTTCTACAAGCATCTTCTTCCAAAAGGTAGATTCCACTTAAGAAGTCAACACATTAAACCACAAGTTATTTGAACAGTTCTGAACTATTGAAGTAGTAGGATGCTTTGCTTTCATGGTAGCTGGCTGAGATGAGGACCCAGGAAGAAGGGCAGTTGTGATGCAGGGAAATCGTTTTGGAATGTGAATGCAGGGATCTGCTTGGGCATGCTGGGGCAATCTGGCTTGGCACATCAGAAAGGAGACGGGGGAAGCTGCACAAGGGCCAGATTATGGAGCCCTTGAGGTAGAGCTTCTGGCCCTGCCGCTCTGTCACTCACATTTGCTCCCCCAGCCCCAATAGCTTCATCTCTCAGAAATCTGCCAGGAGATGGGTGAAGAGCTCTTGGCTCCTGCCTTCTTCCTACAAAGCCAAACACCAGGGGTGTGGCCTGCCACTAACAGACCACCCCTCACTTACATGCACTTACGTGTAAAACTCTTCAGCGGGGGACGTGGAATGGAGCGTCCAGGTGATGTTGCCCTCAGAGAAGTAGTTGGTGCAGTTGCCAGTGTTCCAGGAGTTCTTGCAGCTGGTCCAGGGCAGCTGGTCCGTGAAGGAGGAGATGAGGTAGTACAGTGCCCAGGCCATGATTGTGTTGTAGTAGGAGGCAATGTAAAAGGCAATAATGCAAATGGCGTAACCAATCCCTGGGCAGTGGGTGAGACAGGGGAGAGAGGCCAAGTTTACAGGGTAGCCCAACAGTGAAAGGCTGAAACAGGGTGTTGGAGAGTCCTGCAGCCCAGAGGAAAGGGAAGGGTGGGTGCTACCATCCATGTCATTCCCCAAGGACTCTGGGAGACATTGGAAAAATCAATGCAGCAAATTACTCATATGGATTTGTAAGGTTACATGTTTTAGAAAATATGTATGTGTGCTGTTAATGCTTTAAATTTTTTAAATTTAGTTTACTTTTAATTGCCCTTTATTCTGTTTTCCTTGAACAATTTCACACTATTTGAGTAGTCAAAAATTAATTACCCAAGTTATCATCCAGGGATACCTAAGGCCTAACTGATTTCCAGAAGAAGGTACCCAGCTTCCACCCACTCATGGAAATCACCACTTCCTTGGTGGCCCCACTCACCCCTCCCACCGAAAACCTTGAGTTACCTTTGAAAATCGGGCAGATTTTCCTCCATATTGAAATGCATCCATTTCGATGGTACTGCCCCAGCGCGAGCTCCATGTAAAAGAGCGGGATCCCCCCAAAAATGGCCATGATGATGTAGGGGAGGAGGAATGCCCCTGAGGCAGATGAAAGACAATTTCACTCCCTGCCCACAGCTATCCCAGCTGATCTGTCATGCCCAGAATCACATAACCCTCGGACGTGCAAGCATCACAAAGCCACCCTGTGCTGAGTGACTCATACCGTGCTCGCCTAGTTTTAGTCTTTGCCAGAAGTAGCAGTAGACAGAGCTCCACAGCTAACACGAGGTTTTGTAGAGGAGGCCAATAGAATAAATGTAAAGAAAGGTAGGTTTGGGAGTGAACAGAATGGGCACTAGCCCACCTCTACTTCTGACTGCCTGGGGAACCCTGGCCACTCCCCCTCTCTGACCCCCAAAGTCCTCCCTGTAACATGACAGGGTTGAGGAGAGCTCAGGTTCCCAAACCTAGCCATGCATCATAATCACTTGGTGAGCTTAAAAACTGACACCTAGATTCCTGGGTGCACCCCAGACCTTCTCACACAGAATCTCCAGGTATGGGGGCAACACAAAATGTTTTCAATTTCCCTAGGTGACTCTGACGCAACTAGTATTTGGGACCCTTGGAACAGATCAAGTATGACAATCTGTAATAATAGCTGCAACCATCTTGGAGTCGCTGAATTACTATCTTTGTTCATTGGTATGACTCCAGACACTTGATTATTGACATTTGACTCTATTTCCATAATTCCATTGAGCCAGAATGATCCCTCACAAGCTACCTTTGCAGAGGTGGCAGAAAAGGGTAGTTTTTCATGGAACAAGAAAGCACAAAGCTGCTGCATAACTGGACATGCTGGTGTCTCCTGGATCTTGTGGCTGAGGCTGAGTTTGGAAACGCCAGGTTGGGGAATGCTCACCTGCAACCTGAGTTTTAGCCCAAAGGGTGGGTCAGCTGTGATTTTCCCTAATGACTTTCCCTCCCATAAAATGCTTTGAATCTAGAAATATGAAATCAGTACAGCTCAGAAAGGTCTACATAACTTGTAATCACACTGGATAAACCTGCTTGAGAATAAAAACCATGTTGTTTTCATGGTGGGCTTTGTCCAAAGGGTTTTTGCTTGATGGCTTTACACTTTGGAATGAGCGTAGGGAAAACATCACTGGTGACCCTCCCCCTTATATAGCACTCAGGCTAAAGGTTAATCCTCTCTGCCTGGAGATAAGGTGATTATGACTTCCGCTTTTCCCAGGCAGGAAGCTGTGAGCTTCCTGGGTGACCCAGGGAACTGTTTTTACAGCCACATGGACAGAAGTCCTTTAGAGCAAATACAGGCAACTTTGTGTTTGGCTACAAAAGTGAGAGTGAGGGTGACACGAATTATCCCAAAACTTCCTTTTAGCTGTCCTCCCAGATTGGTTGCCAGAACTCCCATCAAAATAAAAATTAACTAATTTGACACCCTGTCCTTGTCCTTTTCCTATTCTGATAGCAAGTCCAAAGTCAACATGGAGGCCCCATACCTACTCCCTTCTCTCCCCTGCTTCACTCTCCCCCAGGTTCCCATATTCATGCTACAGTCAGCTACTATTTTTTATAATCTACAAGTTAACTACTTTAGAGGATTTAGGGGTACAAGAAGGAGCAAGATAAGGTCTCTAGCCTAAAATATCTAACATTCTCGTAGGAGATATAAGGTATAACCATGCCTGGTTTGGGCTTGGCATTAATGTCATGCTATGGCTGGGTCCAGCTTTGGAATATGGCCAGACTGGTAACTTAAGACCCTGGACTTAAGTTGATGCCTTTCTGTGACCTCACATAGGTCCAAAGGCCCAGAAGGGTCTGGGACTCTGGAGCCACCCCCCAATTTTTCCTTATGCAGATCTAACCCTCTGGACTCTTCCAAGGGGAACCTGCCGGCAAGAGTGAAAGAACTTGGCACGGTGCTGATGGCCATTCCCTTCCTTCCGGGTGGCAGAGGACAGAGCTCAGATAACGCAGGATGTGAAGGAGGCCCTTCAACAAATGAAGCACGAATGATGCTGAACTTCTGCGAGGTCAGATTTTGCTGACTTAAGCTTTTGGCTTCCTGGAAATTTGTCTTTTAGACTAACTCAAAAGTCTAAGCCATCTTGTTCCCAGACTCCTATCAGTTAAGACAGAAAGGACAGGATCTATCTTCTGGCCTCTCAAGAGGATCTACAACCAACCCACCCCTGGGTCAGAGCGTCCGCTCATGGCCATGATACTAACCCCCTCCGTTCTGGTAACATATGTAGGGAAAGCGCCAGACGTTGCCCAGGTCCACAGCGTAGCCAATGACTGAGAGGAGGAAATCCACTTTTTTGCCCCAGGTCTCCCGCTCCCCTTGGTGGACCTCAGCCACTAGGGTGGTGGTGGCAGCCGGGATAGAGTGCCGCGTGTCATCCCCCGCACCAGGGCTTGGAACCGCTGAGTACCCATTGGATATTTGGCCGGACTCTGCTTTATCTCCTGGGGCAGGAACACCCTTCTGTAGAACTCCATTTTCCTGACAATCTTCTCCATCCTTACAGGCTGAGACCTCCTTCTGAGAATTTAAGGGCACGGTTTCCATCTTGGTTAGTGAATGGCACCGATGCCCATCTGCCAAGGACCGGAGCTGAGTTCTTGGTGCTTGGGTTTGTGGATCACCTCACAGCTTTGTATCGATAGGGTTGAGAGCTCTGTTGGAAAGGCACACCGAGAGAGAATAAAATTAGGCATTTACTTGTCTTTGGTATGAACTCATCACACATCTTAAACTACGCTAGTTAATGGGATTACAAAGCATATGGTAAATGTGAGACATCCTATCTGCTGTATGAGAGTCAATAAAAAAACTAAGTTTTCGACCTATACAGGATGTCAAATCACAAGTAATTTGAAAAGGAAACAACAAAATAAACAAAAATAGACAGCAAATCACCAAGGTTTTGCACAGGCTCTATTTAAGAACAAAGCACTTGCTTCACTTTGAGGGACCAGATCTCACCCTGTAGTTTGCCAGTAACTCAGAAGAACGTAAGAAGAGGCTCACCCTAAAGCTTCACAGAGGCCTCACTTTGTCCTGGATGTTATGCTGGGAAAACAACAACAAATAAAGCAAGAGTTTCTGCCTGTAAGTAGGGATAGTCCTCCCCATCATTTAAGCTGAACAGCTAAAGTTATATTTTATATAAACTGTACATATGATTTTAAAAGGAAAAGAGCAAAGGAGAGAAGTGAAAAAAGCCACCCTTTATGAGGCACTCCTGGCTCCTTAGCTGTGGACTTTATCACTTTTCCTTTAACCCAGGCCTCGGAAGCTTTGGGCAGACTCTAGCTGCCTCCAGCTGTGTCTACTCCGCCTGCACTTGGCTTTCTGCATCCCCATTACGCCTCTGCAAGTCCGACTGGGCCTTAAATGGCACCGCTGCTCACCATTCTTTCTTCTTGCCACTCCCCAGCACTCCCATCGCTAAGCCACTTGTTATTTGGCAACGGTGGGCAGGCAGGGTCACCTCGTGTCCAGGAGAGCCAGGGAGAAGAGACTGCAGGTTACTGATGCTGGTGTGGCGTGTGTCTCTGTCCCTACGCACCGCTGTGGGGAGGGCTGAGCCGGGGCTGCTGCACCTTCATCTCACTGCAGTGGGCCGGGGTATAGGGAAGTCCACTCGGCTCTTGTCTGGATTGACGTTTGAGACGTCAAACATGAGGTAGAAATCTGAGCCCTTTTGGACTTTAAACTTACGTCCTGTTATAAAGTTATAAGAAGCCAAGACCTTCCAGCTTGTTTTGTTTTTTTCAGGTCCTGAGCTTTTCAAACTCTTGAAACAGTTTGGGAGTTGAAACGTTTTTGATTAGCTAAGATCACATTAGACTTCCTAGGAAAAGATGGCCAAGGATGGACTATTCACACCTGCAGAGGTCTGAGGCTAAGCCTCCAAAACCTGAAATAGGAGGGAGCCTAGGAGTTGGTAGCTGTTAATGATAAAAACGGAAATGAGTGTCTCCCTCCTATCTGGTGTTTTCAGTGACTATAACTTAACTATCTACATATGTGAAGACAAAAACATAGTGAAAAATTAGAACACAAAGTAGTAGCTTCACACTGATGACTATGGATATAAATATTGGCAAGGATTAGACATGAACACCAGGGGATATAAGTAATTAGGGTTTTTTTGTTCACTGTATTCTTTTTTTCTTTAAAGTGGAAAATAAAAATTTTAAAGGAATTGATTATTTCCAAAAATAGCTACAGCAACAAGAGATAAATCAGCTCTATGTAGCCAGGGTGCGCATGTGTAAGGGGTAGATGTCCTGGGCTCTACCCTGCATGCCCCTCCCTGCCCCAGGCTCAAGGAGGCCAACACCACTCAGAAGAATAGGAATTTCTGAATCTCTACCAAGTGATCTCGATAAAACCTTATTCTGCTCACCTCGTATGCCGCTGTTCAGCCTCTCCCTGCTCCCCTCTTCCTTGGCACCTTAGCTAGACGGAATAGACTTTTTAAATAACCACACATGCTCTCATGCACCAGAAGTAAGCATTTCTCAGGCCAAGAGATTTTATTTTTGAGAGAGATGATGAGATATCAATATACTTAAACACACAGCTGAATTAAACTTGAACTTGGTGGGCTCTGGTTGTGTTGTCTGCGAAGGCCTCCGTACTTCCCTCTGGCTTTTATCAGTGACGTTTTCCAGGTTAAACAAGGAGGAACTGGAAGACCAAATGGCAGGATCCAGAGCTTTCCTGACTGTGGCCACGGGGCATGGCACTGACATAACCAAACTGCCCCTTCCTCCCGCCCCTCCCCTGCCAAGCTTTCTGTGAGAGCTTCTTCCCATCTTCAGTACCGCCACCGTCCTCTCCTTTAAATTGAAGCTCAAACCGCATCCCCTACCCTTTCCCAGGCCTGTCTCCCAGCCTGGAGGGTCTATAGAAGGGAAAAGGTCCATCTCAGACGCAGCAGCCGCCACAGTGACTTGTTACCCTCCTGCCTCAGGAGCCAAATGACTTGTTCTGCATTTCATTTCCTTTCTCCCTTGGGGCATCCTGCAGAGAGGATGGAAAATGTGTGGGGGTCAGTAGATTTTTGGGGAGCCGTGTGTGTTCTCTGGAGTCCTCAGGGATTCAGCCCCCAAGGTATCTGATCTTGATTTCCTGGCAAGCGTAATGAGCAGCTGCTGAAAGAATAATACACTATTCTCTATTTTTGTTCTGAGCCTTTGCAAAGGTCTTGTCTCCTGAAACAAGCCCTAGTACTTTTTAATTTTAATTTTTAAATTTTTAAATTTTTTAGCAACAGGTGCAAATGGCCCAAGTGTGAGAAAACCTGCAACATCTGTCAGGTGACTCATGACTTCAGGTTGCCTCTCCCCAGAGGCTGGTCTCTCTCCATACTGCTCTGCTTTCTGGGGTTCTCCTGCTGCACCCCCACCCCTGAGCATAGAACCTGAGCACAAACAGAAAGTCACAGCCATGTGAAGCCACCAAACAGGCAGGAGACACACATCTCCTTTTCTTCAACTCACTCCTCTGCCTCTTCCAGAGAGAGGAAAACTCTCCCCTATGGCTAATCGGAGCAGCCAGGAGCAGAGGGTGTGTGCCTGGGCCACTTCCTGCCTCAGGCTGCAGCCGGTGGAGCATGGACTCTTTTCCCGATTTTCTGACTCTACAGAGCCCTGACCGGCTTTTTCTACTGGGACCAGCAGACAACATGGTTGAGAGCAAGCTGGCCCAGGAATACAGAAGTTTGAGTTGTTAAGGTTAGTTTCTGAGAGTGCTCTCTTGAAAGCTTTCTTTTTTTAAAAGATATCTTTATCCTGCTGGGTAGAAAGATTGCAAACGAGGCTAATATTACAGCTGTGACCTCCTCCAGGCAGCCCGAGTTTCTTCATGGGCAGAAAAAGCCCCAGAAGCCTTCCTCTGCACCTTGAATGTGTGCTGTTGTCCCACATGGAGCAGGTGACAGGTTGTGCCATGTAACTCAGCTGTGCTGTGGGACGACAACCTGGTGTGTGTGAGCCTTGTCCCCCCAGGTCTCCACACACCAGGGGCAGCACAGTGATGCACTTGACCAGCTGATGGTCATGGTTGACTTTCTGTTCACACTCCTGCTTCTCAGCTCTGGGACTGAGCTAATTCACTCCATTGCCCCCCAAGTAAAAAAAATAAATAAATAAATAAAGGACTGTTTCTATTTAGACTTGTGATCAAATCTTCATTCCTCTTTCCACAAACTCTCTGTATCTCTGTAGCCAGGGAAACCAGCACCTGAACAACCATGGAATTATAATGATTTGTCAGAAAACCACCTAGTCCTCTGGAAATGCTGGTGACTCTACTTGACCGTTCGATGCCATTAACACAGTCTAAGCAGAAACACTACAGAAATGTTGTTCTTTGACTTCACGTGTCAAAATCAAAGTGAGTTTACTTTTCAGGAAACTCCATTTCCATTTTCAAAAACAAAACCAATCCCACATGAACTATGGGTTTAACACTGAGATAAGATTAATTAGCGGTCATATAGCCAAGCGGCAGCTTGCGATCTCTGTTCAGAGGCTGACGTTCCCAAGGCACCCACCGCAGATGACAGGGATCACCGAGCTCCGGTGCCTCCCCAGGCAATAAACGCTCACTCCTGCCGCCCTCTCCACCGAGAAGCACCAGTTCAGCAAAGATAAACTGTCTGCCTACTGTGCGCTAGGGCTATGCTCCCCCAGGCAGGGAAAGTTCTGGACAGAGACTCTTTTCTTTTCTCATGGTAACTGGCCCAACGGGCCCTGAGGATTTCATCCCGTTTAATTCCTCTCCAAAAATTGAAACTAACTGACTCTCCTACAAGGAATGCTTTGGATAAAGAGATGGCTGTGATAGCAGAGTTCACTTCCACCCATCACGTCCAAAACACAAGCAGACAAGACAGGCACAATCCTGCCTTTGTGGAGTTCACAGGCCACGGCCAAAAAACCTGAAAACGAAGACCGACCGCTGGGGAAAACGGCACCATGCTCAAGGAGAGAGGCCAGCGCCGCCTCTAAGGGCCGCGGCCCACCCGGGGATTCCCACCGACTTGCCGGGGCTCGTTTAGATGCCTCCTCACATTTACAGCGCCCGAGTTGCCCTCAGGTTTTAAAAGCCTTCTGTTTGCTGCTACTGCACAATTTCTGTCACAGAATGTCAGATTTTAGTTGATTCTTCCCCACAGGCTCCACAGTGTGTAATATCCGTTCCAACTTGTATCTGCCCAAGGGGTCACTGAGTTTTCCCAAGTGTGCAGTGTCACAGGTCTTAAGCCATAGGTATGGGAAGCCTAGCTTCCCTTTCAAACGAAATAAAGAGATCTCTTGATAGAAATGAAGGGGGTGGAAAAAATCTGCTTGTGTTTCGGATGTGAGGGGGGGAAGTGAACTCTGCTATCACAGCCATCTCTTTATCCAAAGCATTCCTCGCAGGAGAGTCAGTTAGTTTCAATTTTTGGAGAGGAATTAAACAGGATGAAATCCTCAGGGCCCGTTGGGCCAGTTACCATAAGAAAAGCGTCTCTGTCCAGAACTTTCCCTGCCTAGGGGAGGATAGCCGGGAGCGTCTCTCCACACAGAGTGTGAAGTCTGGAGGATGAGCCCTTTGTGCTGGGGTCAAGAGCACTCCAAGGCTCCCCCAAAGTACAACAGATTATTTATTTTGACTTTAATAGAAAGAAATGGATTGGCATACTCGGGCAAGAACAGCCCTCCCTGCAGTGAACAGAGACAGCCAAACCCGCTGAGTCTCCCTCCAGAGTCATCATTCAACAGCTCCTGGGTCCACAGCCCATCGCTCTCCTTTCTGTCTCACAGATCTGCACTGGAACCCCAGACCCGCCACTTCCTGGCTGTGTGGCTTTGGGTAGCTCCCTTACCCTCTCTCAGTCTCCGTTTCTTCCTGTGTAAAAGCAGACCATTAAATCCCAACTTCCTAAAGGCTGTTGTGGGATTAAAGTATGTCAAATGCTTACCTCAGTGTCTAGCACATGGAGAGCGCCAATAAATGACAGGAGACTGACGTCCACTATCACCACCACACACACGTGACCCATTCTGCTTTTCTACTTCACACCCAGGCCAGGGAATCTGAGGCCCACGAGACTCGAAACTTGAGTGATTTGTGGACCACACCATGGGCCTCACCGGGTCGTGCTTGTTTCTCTCAATCAGTGGCTTGGAGTCACCTGGGGAACTTGTAAACAACAGACTCCTGGGCTGCTCTCCCAGAGATGCTAACTGAAGAGACCTGTGTGGGTGCCCGGGGATCTGCATTTTTAACCAGCACCCCAGGCTACTCAGGGGCAAGCAAGCCACCGACCACGCCATATGCACCCCAACCTTCCCCTTCCCATCCTCTAATTATGCTGCATCCTCCGAGGCCTGCCATAAGTTTCTACCCACCCCATCCAGGAAGCTTCGTCTCATCACTCCAGCCCAAGATGGTCTCTCTCTCCTCTGTATAATTATTCATATGTCACTCACCATTGATGAGCATGAGCCACTATCCCTTCATGTACACTTGCTTCCTGTGCCCTGGGAAGCGGGGCCGTGGCTATGCGTCTCTGTGCTCAAATACCTGCTGACTGGCACCCACACTGCACAGCCCTCAGCACAGAGGGCCTGTCTCAGCTCCCTGGGGTGGGCTGCGGGGTGGGGGGGCTGGATCCACAGCCTGCTGTGCTGCAGACTTGACCCCCAGGTGAGGCACTGGGTCAAACGGGATCAGGGTCCCATTCTAAGGGGCCTTGCCCCTCCTCGCCTCACCCCGGAGGAAGATCTGCTGTGCATCCGGGGGGTGGAGGAGAAGGGCTGCCCCAACAGGAATGTGCATGGACTGTGGACGGGAAAAGACTGACTGGGCTAGGGTTAAAGAGCCAGTTTGCGCTTTCAGACTTTGAGACAAGTACCAGCAGGCACACCCATCAGCGGTCTGTGTTTCAAATATTCACTTGTGGGTCGGCTGTTGGAACTCGGAATATATTTCCCACCCACAGAAATAAATGTTATAAACTAAAACATTTAAAACGAAAGCTGGAGAACGCAGCATTGTTAAGTACGACAAAATAGGGGGGCGGGCAGTTGACAGTAAGACTGATCAGAAGTTACTTATTTTAACCTTTCTGATTCTTGAGGAAAACTAAATTTGAGGAGAGAAGAACAAGGAGTAGAGAGACTCTTGTATGGATTCCATGGAGGTGTCTTTTACGCACTTTTAAGGGCTTATTATACTTAACTTCACAACTTACAACTTCTACAGAAAGCGAAACTGCTTTCACTGTGTCGCTGGACAAGGATGGGAAAGAGACTTGAGAAAACTCAAAACAGGTGATGGTTAGATTAAGCAGGATTAGGAGCGCCAGAGCTTCTAAACACTCCTTTGTCGTTGTGATAAATGCAATTGATGCAATAAAGAGAAATCAAGCTACAACACATGGGAGCATTTCTCAACACAGCTTTTCTTCTCCTTAACACAGGTGTATCACTGAGACTACTTTTGTGTGAGACTCACATGACTAGACCCACAAAGGGACCGGAGAGAGGGCGAAGAGGGGCGAAAGCCCAGCCCCGGGGAGAGGTGCTGTGAAATGAGGGCGGATTAACTGTGGCAGCTGAGCCAGGGAGAAGAGAGCGTGGAGAAAAAAGCGATTTGAAGGGGCGTTAAACAATAAACTGTGAGTGGTGAAGGAGAGGAGAGGGGGAAGTAGAGCCATTCCTCTGGGTGGCGCAGGAAGGGAGCAGGAAGAGGAGCCCAGGGAAGGCTGCTGCTGGGGCAGCGGCGCTTCAGAGCGGAGGGGACATGGAGGCCACAAACGCCACTTCTTCAGCCACAGATGTTTGGGCGTTGTTGCCTGAAGGTGCTTATACTCTCAGGTCAAAACGTTCTGAAATGTTCTTTCCAGTGAGTCACACAGTCGGGGACACTCATGAAAAATCAGTTCATCATTACACAACATTGATCTAGTTCTCAGATACACACTGAGATGAAGTCAAGAAATACTTTTTAATCCCTAGGAGTTTACAGTTTGAAAAAGTTGACTGGGTGCGGTGGCTGGCGCCTGTAATCCCAGCACTTTGGGGGGCCAAGCCTGGAGGATTGCTTGAGGCTAAGAGTTCAACACCAAGACTGGGCAATACAGTGAGACTCCATCTCTATAAAATATTAGGGAAAAAAAATTAGCTGGGCATAGTGGTCTCTAGCTACTCGGAAGGCCAAAGCGGGAGGATCACTTGAGCCTTGGAGTTTGAGGTTGTAGGAAGCTATGATGCCACCGCCACACTCCAGTTCAGGCAACAGAGCAAAACCTTGTCTCCATTAAAAAAAAAAAAAGTAATCCTATAAGCTACAGATGACAGTGGGAGAAATCAGAATAGGAGCTCAATATTCGATAATAGTTTTGTATCAATGTTAGGTTTCCCTGGTGTGATAATGAGGCTGTGGTTATGCAGGAGAAAATCCTTGTTCTTTGGAAACATGTTAAAAGTATTTAGGGTCGGCCAGGCACCGCCGTGGCTCACACCTGTAATCCTAGCTCTCTGGGAGGCCGAGGCGGGCAGATCGCTCAAGGTCAGGAGTTCGAAACCACCCTGAGCAAGAGCGAGACCTCGTCTCTACTATAAATAGAAATAAATTAATTGGCCAACTAAAAGTATATATATAAAAAAAAATTAGCCGGGCATAGTGGCACATGCCTGTAGTCCCAGCTACTTGGGAGGTTGAGGCAGAAGGATCGCTTGAGCCCAGGAGTTTGAGGTTGCTGTGAGCTAGGCTGATGCCACAGCACTCACTCTAGCTTGGGCAGCAGAGTGAGACTCTGTCTCAAAAAAAAAAAAAAGTATTTAGGGTGAAGAATCTGGATGTCCACAAACTCTCAAGGTTTCAACAAAAAAATTATATACAGATATGTAAATAGCATAATTATATTAATGATCTTACATATTTTATGCAATCCATCAAATTATATATATTACATATGCAAAAATTAGATATGCATATAATTAGAGCAACCTTGTGCACAGATTGGCAAAATGTTAACAATTGATGAAATTCGACTGTATCTCTGACTTTTCATTTGAAATTTTTCAGAAGAAAAAATTAAGGGGAAAAAAAAAAACTTCTAGCCCTCAGCCAGGGCTGGGAAACCTCCAGTCAGCCAAACCTCCCTGGTGACCAGAATAGCTTATCTCCCTGCTCCCCTCTGGCCTCTTCCCTCCTTGCTCCTCCCTTTCCTCTGAAACAAGGGGAAGAGTCTGGCAATCTGATTAGCATTTTAAAGACAACATGCCCACTATTAGCAGGGAGAGAGGCAAGAGCCAATGTGCAGAAGACTCAAGTTCTAGGCCTGGCTGTGTCCTCGCAAGCCCGTGGGCAAGCTCGAGTAAACTACAGAGCCATGTGGAGCGCATCACTGCCAAGGTCCAAGGTCTTTCCAGTTCTCTCATTCCCTAACTCTACGCCCCTGAGAGGAAAACATTCCCTTAGTTAGAGAGAGAAAAAAAAATCATTTTATTTTGTTCAGCCATTCAATAACAAAGGAAATAGAATGCTTTTTTTTTTTTCCTTGACTATGTCCAGAAAGACCATGCACAAACCCAAGCAGGCAAAGGCCCAGGGACTTGCCCCCTCCTGCTGGGGTCCCACCCATCCTGGGTCTCTGGGTTCCCCCAGCGCACACACCTGGCTCTTTCCCCAACTTGGCTGAGAAGTGCTCTCCCAAATCACTGCCTGGACTCGTGGCAACCCCTCTCTCACCTCTGCCCTCCCTACCTCAAATGATGACCTGAAGAACTGGGCCTCAGGATCCTGGGAGACCTTCTCCTTGCCCTTTGTCACTTGGCAGTGCCTGGGGACCCTGGGACATTACCTCCATGTCTTCATGTTACTGGGGTGCATCTCTCCTTTTGCTGTCCAAAGGCTTCTGGGGTTAATGGAGGTCCATCCGGTCCTATGGCTTAAATACCCATTAACAGGTCCCCTTAATCTAGCCTTGGGCTGAGAGCTGCTGCCAGGTTGGTGGAGGGGGCAAAGGAAATAATAATAAGGCAGTCAGACTGCCTCACACCGGTTTTATCTCTACTCATTTTGTCACCTCATTACACACAGGGCTGGGAAAACACTTGCTCAGTTTAAAAGCTCATTGTTGACATTCAGTAAATGAGCATTCATCTTCCCAGTCACCAGAGCTAACAAAGGTCAGGCTGAAGGGATGCCTCCTGCAGAGATGTCACCCACAGACCAACATTTCTGAGTGTGGACCAAAGTCCACACGATGAGATCCCACTAGAAACAAGGGGGCTGTGTCACTGATGGGGGATCTTGTGCCCACCCTAGAAAAGCAATTCACCCCTCTGCTCAGGGCAAACCATTTCTGCCAGGTTGCTAGTAAAGACTAGCTTCGTCTAGTCTCCATCTGGGTCCCTGCTAGGAAGACAGCAGTTTTCTTTCCTTAGAATGCTATGTTGCCCAGTTAAGCCCAGAAATGGGTTCCCCACAGGAACAGGGTGAATCTGTATCACCCGCTCTATGTGTGGAGAAACAGGCACTTTTACGAGGTGTGAGACTCCACACCCACACCTGTTCTGTGGAACACCACAAACCTCAGAGGACAGCGAGTTGCCATCAGCTCAGTGACTGGACAGGAAAATGGGCACAGCCCGGGTCTGTACTGCCCGGAGGCCGTTGCTACCCTGGGCATCTTGCAAAGGGCTTTCGGGCAGGTGGGTCACTCGGGCCCCCGTTGGCTGGATGCGGTTGAGGTGCAGGACTCGACTTACGACTTACATGTGTCACAGTGTGCAAACCTCTGCCTTAGAGTGAAACCTGAGGGCTCCCAGAAGATCCTATTTGATGGGACTATCCAGGTAGAGTCCCGGCCCTCAGGCATTTTTGCACCATCATTTCAACTCCGGCTGCAGAATGAGTTGGACACCATGTTATGCAGGCCTCCCCTCATTTAGAGCCAAGACCATGAGACCCACAGCAGCTGGTGTGGTACTGGGAATGAGTGACGCCCGAGTTACCTTCTCAACAAAAAAGTGACTGCATAATTTTCCCTTTGGCCACCCAGACGTCTTCAGAAAAAAGCCAAGTCATAACCATATCCTGTTGATTCATTAAGCCAAATTAAAACTAAGCTTCTTCAGACAGCCCCGCCTTCTATGTTCTCTCAAATTATACTATTTGGCAAGTATGAAGGAGAAGGAACTGCCACATACCGGCTTAATTTCTGGAATTACCTGCGTTTCTCTTTGCCGGGGGATATCCAGGGTGTTTTGCAAGCCTGCTACAAGAAAGCTCGACCCACGCCCCGAAACCCTTCTCCAGGCAAGCATCCCCAGCCCTCAGTCACCTCATTTGTGAAACTCTTGGACATGCCTCTCTACGTTTCGCCAAAACACTCAGACAACTCTAAAAATCCCCCAAGAGGAATTTCTGAGGTCTTGCCAATTCCATTAAAATGTCATCGCTACTCCCTGCCCCTCATCCTAGTCTATATATTCCTTAAACAAGGAGACTAAAGAAACGGGTTTGACTATCTGTGCTAGGGAACTTTTGATTAATTGTGAAGCAGTTTCAATCGGCTCCTCTGGGAAAAGGAAAGAAAACCCATGCCCAAAATGGCTGGCCCAATTTGCACAAGGCGCATAAGAACCTGCCTCTCCTGCGTGCTGGGACAGCCACCCCCATGCTGTCTGTGCTAGGAACACTTGAACTTTCCGGCTTCAGTGGCTTCACATAAAAGCAAGTAATGAGACAAAGAGTTAAAGCTGTGTGTTCCCACCACACCTAAAAACCCAAACACTAATGCTACCCAGAGTTCCCTTCTGTTTCGTGAAACACAAATCCCAATGTTGCCTTCTTAGACATTTTTCCTGTGTAACTGAAGGCAAAACACATTAAATATTTGATCTCTTCTTACTATGATGAGAGCTAGCAGGCTCATAAATAATCCATTGACCTGGTTCATTTTTCTGGACAAAATTGATCATAAAAATACATACCCAGAAGCCTTTGTCATGTCTGACTCCTAGAAATTCTACCCCTCTCAAATTCTTTAGAAACCCAACTTGAAAAGAAACAATTCAATATGCCAAAGACCCAGTTCAAAAGGAAATCTGCTCCTTAAAGAGCTAAATCTGCTCTTGAGCTCCAGACAGCTTTTTCAAAACAAATTTGAATGCACACGTTTTCCAAGAAACTAATAGTTATACACTTCAACCACTGTTGAAGAACAGCCGTGTTTGAGTTGGAGTTTTACACAAATTCTGAATGGCCTGGGAGGCGTCTGAGGGTGCATCAGCTCTGACAGTGAAGCAACCCCAGCGCACAGAGACTCGCCCGCTCAGGTGTCACTCGGAGAGTTCTCTGGATATTTGGGCATTTGTGTCAACCAGAACGCTCCCAACACAAATGCCTTTGCGAACAGCCACCTGCACGCGATGACAGCAAAGTAAAGATCAAACATAAATAACGGTTTGAAACAAAAGCAACTTTTCCCGAAGTGCAGGACAGCCCTTTGCTTAAGACCATCTTTGCAGGGTCTTCCTCTGGTACTCCCGACGCCGCGAAGCCCTGCGTGCAATAGACAAAGAAGCCCCCCGAAGCCCCCTCGCGCGCCCCTGGGCCCCCGCCCGCCGCCAGCGCTTGCTCTTACGCGGAGTGGAGGGAGCAGGAGGCCGAACCGAGCCCACCGCCCGGGCGCGGCGGCGCCCGCAGCTCCCCCGCGCGAGGGGAGGAAGTTCTGGCGAGGAGCGCGCGCGAGCGCGAAGAGCGAAGCGGACCCACCGGCGGGGCGCGTGCGGGGCTGGTCCCGGCTGGGAGGCGGGGCGGCCTCGCGCCCTCGAGGCACCCTGCGGCCGCTGCCTGTGCGGAGCTGGCGCCCGCGCGGCCGTATTTGTACCCGCCGCCCCTCACATGGTCTGATCTGCAGATAGCCGCCGCCACCGAGCTCTAAGAATTTTTGCGTCACTTTGGGGCGAATAAACTTTATGTTTCACCGCGGCCGCCGCTTCTCCTGGAGTGGAGAGGGGGCGCTCGCCCGGGAGCGGCTGCGCGGCGGGGCATTGGGGTGGCGTGACCCCCGCAGTGGGAGGGGACGGACCCTCAACCCACGCTCGCCCGCGAGGGGCGGCGGGCGCCTGGCAACAGGCCGGGTGGGCAGCGCGGGGAATCCTGACTTTTCTGCTCTTTAACTTTGCTGGGGCGGGTTGGGGGGGATGCTGCACCACTCACAGGTATGTGTCCTCCCCGACCAACTGCTCTCCAAACTGTGTTTAGGTTTCTGCTCAATGTCACTTCTCTGGACCGCCGACAACACCCCCGCTCCCCCAGCTTGAGTCCTGCTTTATTTTTCTGCCGAGGACTTAACCGCGCTTGGCATCCCACGAGTTTACCCCGCTCCGCCGCTGGGATGCTACTCGGCAGGAGAGCGCTGGTCTCAGTCCCCTCGGTCTCCCGAGCCTCCGGCGGCGGTACGCAATGCATGCTCGAAGAATGGATGAATGAATGAAGAATTCTTTCCCATTTTGTCAACCAGCCAAGTGCAAAGCAGTATCAAAAGAAAGCACGGTGGTGATCTGCAAAAAACAGATACATAGGTCTACGGTGTTGGACCAGAGCTTGAGCGACAATATTGGAATTATCTGAAAGGGTAATCAACAAGAGCCTGTTGTTTGGAACTATGTGCATATGTTGTTTTGATATTTTTTTAAAAACTTGTTTAAAAATGAATTTAACATCATTACATTATCTTTTCACTGAAATTATTTTTTAACATTTTAAAAGAATAGATGCAGTCCTTGCTTTGGGCTGTCCCTAAGGCAGAGTTGAGAGGCTTGGGCTAACCAACCTCCCTCTCGCATAAGGAGGCAGAAACCACAGCAAAGCAGAAGACAGCAAGGAAATAGTCATAGCAATTAAAAGTTCGCAGTTCCAAAGAGGCTGCAGCCCCTTCGTACTTGGAAGACCTGAACCCACAAAACTGAGCGGGCGCCCAGTCCGCGAGGCGGCCGGACTGAGCTGGAGCAGCCGTCGCAGGCGTGGGCGGCACCCCACGCAGGATGCGGTGCGAGGCTCTGGCGCCCCCTGGACGTCAGGGAGGGGACCGCAAGGAGAGCGGCCCGGGATGCGCGGCCCGCGCGAGCCCGGCGGCGGGAGGGGTGGGGGCGGGGCCCGCATTGAGCTGCCGCTCGGTTCGGACGAACAGGGCTGTCTGCTGCCTCCCAGGTCCCACTGTGCCTTCCTAAATGCAGGTGTGTGCTCTGTGCACACGAGGGGCTACACGAGCGGAGGGCACAGTTTCTAGGAGGGGGCAGGGCAGAGCGAGGGGAGCGAGGGGACTGGCCAGGGGACCAACAGCTGAGCGAAGCAGTGGGGGGTGACATCATCCTTGTCTCCATCCCGTCTGTCCCCCACATTATCTCAGCCTGACTTCCTAGCACCATTTCGCAGAGTTGCGAACTTAACCTCTCCACTCGGGGCTTCTTTCTGGGCTCTTTCCAGACTAATATCCTTCCTCCCCCTGGCACTGCCTTCTTTGTGCGGGTGCCGGCCTAGGGAGCGGGCGTCCCCGGGCCCTGAATCAAACCTGGCTCTGACCCTTTGCTGTCGCGTGGGCCGAGGTCCTTAACCTCAGCTTTCTGGCCTCCCAGCCCTGCCTGTGAAACAGGGCTGCAACCGTGGGCACCGGCTGTGGGGCGTGCAGGGGCACACCGTGCCGCCCGTCCACCCCCTTCTGCCAAGGGAGCGTCGCCCCCACGCATCTCCTCTCTGTGGCTCGGCTCCTCAGGGTCTTGCCCGCTGGCCGAGGGGCGCTAGTAGAAAAAGACACTCGAATTACACAGACTGGACCCCTCCCTCGTTCCTCACTGCCTCCCTGGCAGAGTCAGCACGAAGTTGATGCAGACGGTCCACCCTCTCCCTAAACAAGCGCTTTCTCTCCCTTCTGCCCTGGTGGCCGCCATCCCACGGAGATGGCCTAGCCCGAGCTGCCCCTTCTGCACCTCAGCACACCAGCCTCTCCGTCCCTGGAGCTAACTCTGCCTTGCGTCTGATTCTCATCGCCACAAGCGCCCAGTCTCTCTCCGGCATCCTGCCTCCCTCCCTTTCCTAGATCCCGGGCCCTGGCACCCTGTTCCCGCTGCCTGTGGAGCTTCCCTGTCTGCCCATCCTGGCCTCCGAATCAGCGTGGGAGGACAGACTTCCTCGTCGGCCACCCAGGAAGTGGGGGCACCTTCCCACCCGCCGCCGCGGCTCTCCGGGCCTGAGCACTGCCACGTGCTGGGCACGGAGGAAGGCGCCCCTCTGCCTGGAGAGACGTTGGCGGTCGGGACAGGGGCAGTACTGAGCGGGAAAGGCACAAGGAAAACGGTATTTCAGGGAAAGGGTCTGATGGCTGTGACCAGCGCAGGCTGGGAGTGTGGGGGTGGCTGGGGCCAAGGTTTCCTAGAGCACAAGCGCCCGCGTGAGGGAGGGTGGCGCCAGGGCACGCAGGGAAGAGACGCAAATCAGAAAGCCAAAGGGTACCCCGGGAAGCTTGCTTATGTTTGGTGCACGAGGAAAGCAATGGAGATGTCAAAGGCGACAGGACCCAGGTTGGCTGGGAGGAGGGACCCAGGCGATCACGGTGCAGCAATGCTTTCTTCTTCTTCCACTAGCTCTAGCCCAGAAATGGGGCCTGAGGTGGGGATGCAGCATAAACAGTCTTTCCCCTTGAGAAGCAAGGAGCACATCTGAATGTTTACCCCGCTCCCGGCCAAACACCACGAAGGAGGCTGATCCCCTGTGGAGCCAGGCCTTGCCCTGCGCAAGCCCTTGGTGCCATGTCTGTCCTGCCTCTGCTCTGTGTACCCATGACGGAAGGAGGAGGCCCATGCGCCTTGTGTGCTTTTTCTCAGGCCCAGGAAAAGGCCACAGTGTTTCCTGTCCTTAGAGTGTCTCCTTGCTCCATCCCTTTCAGTCACCCCTGTGCCCCCACCCCCGACTTCCTGGATGGGCATCGTTTTGGTGACTCTGCAACCATGTTCAACCACAGAGTATAGCACCTCCCAGGCAGGATTTGCTGTCCCTGTGAAGCCAGGGCTCCTCCCTACAGAGGTCCCATAGGAGCCACCCTGCGGCAGGCCCGCCCTGGCCCAGACAAAGCAAAGAAAGGGTATTTGAGGAACAGCCCCTTTGGGGGTTCCCCGGGGGAATGTGTGGGGATGAACAGGAGGTCAGGCCAGGCATAGCCCTAAGGAGGGCAGAACACATTGGAAGTAGGTGGATTTTATCTTTGATCACCTTTTCCAGACCCTTTCTCCCTGTTGCTTATGAGCCTGCTGCCTGCACTAACAAACCCTCCTCCCAGAACCACATGGCCCCACCGCCCCCACCTGCTCCTCCCCACCCACCCGCTCTCCATTTGAATTCCCATGATTTTGGTTTCTCTCAGTCAAGTATTATGGAAGTGGTCTTATCACCCATCCCCCAGGACAGTACCCCCAACCCTCCCAGGAGCATCTGTTGGGCAAACGCGAATGTAGTAACAATAGCTCAGCTTGTGCCAGAGATGTCTACCTGAGTGCCCGGGCTGCTTCCACTACCCCATCTAGATGCACAGTGATAATCGCTTAAAATCATGAACTATTTGTCACATTAGTGTTGATGTAAGTTTCTGTTGCTGTCTACACTTAACTCAATGTATGTTCAGACTTCATGGATAATTTGTTCTAATGAAGGGAAAAGGTCGACTAACTGATGTGGAAAAGCCCAGCTTGAGGGATGCTCACACAGAAGCAGAAATTGGGGTGTACGTGACACCCCATTCTTTTTTTTTTTTTTTTTTTGAGACAGAGTCTCACTCTGCTGCCCGGGCTAGAGTGAGTGCCGTGGGGTCACCTAGCTCACAGCAACCTCAAACTCCTGGGCTCAAGCGATCCTACTGCCTCAGCCTCCCGAGTAGCTGGGACTACAGGCGTGCACCACCATGCCCGGCTAATTTTTTCTATATATTTTTAGTTGGCCAATTAATTTCTTTCTATTTTAAGTAGAGACGGGGTCTCGCTCTTGCTCAGGCTGGTTTCGAACTCCTGACCTTGAGCAATCCGCCCGCCTCGGCCT